>PVKS010001341.1:80469-145116 GCA_004027875.1 Aplodontia rufa | reverse complement strand
CTATTGCTAGGCTATGGAAACAACCCAGATGTCCCTCACTGGATGAATGGATCCAAAAACTGTGGTACATTTATACCACGGAATTTTACACAGCAATTAGAAACAATGATACTGCAGCCTTTGAAGGTAAATGGATGGCTATGGAAGAAATCATGCTGAGTAAAATCGGCTTAACCCAGAGAACTAATGGTCGATTGTCTCCACTCATCTGTGGAGGTTGGGACTAGACCCTGGCCAGTGAGAAAGTTGGTCTATTATTATGTGTTAAATCCAGATAAGATATAATGCTATACAACATAATCCTTTTTTAGAGATATGGGAGGAAGGGAAAGGGAGGGATAAGGGTAATTGGGGGGGCACTCCTGGGGGTAATTGTAATATCCAGAATCTATACACATTTTATATTATTTTGTTAAAAATTTGTATGGTTGTTCAAAAAAAAATCTTATAATTCTAAAAAAAATACATTTACATTTAAAGCTCTTACAGAATAATAATGAACGAATGATCCATGTATATAAGGGAAGAAATCCCAAATATAGGAATATTTGGTCATTCCTCAGCATGCAAAGGGGCGTGTGGTTCCAGGATCCCTTCCAATACCCAAATCCACAGGAGCTCAATCCTTATACAAAATGCACAGTACATTACCTACACACATCTTCCTTTATGCTTTAAATAATCTCCAGATTACATAAAATACCTAATATGGTGTAAATGCTATATAAATATGTGGTGGCTGTGCTGTATTATTTAGGAATAATGAGGAAAAAGTCTATAGATATTCAGCAAAAATGGAATTTTTTTCAAATATTTTCAATCCATGGTTCATTGAATCTGAGAATGAGGAATCTGTGATACAGAGGGCCAACTGGATGACTGATAGACAGATGATACATATGATAGAGGATAGACAGATGATATAGATGATATATGATAGATAAACGATAGATAGTGATAATCTTACTATCCAGTTCTTTGCTTCCACATATAAGGCTATATACCACACCTCTCTGTACAAATTAATGTTGCTCTCTGTAATTAATGTTACTATGTACTGCCAGGCTATCTCCAGAAGAGCCACACTAGTCCTGGGTTGGTCCACTATTAAAGATGTCACACTGGCTCCCCTGCAACCCCTCCACCTTGCACTGGAACTGTTGTCCTGGAGGAACACACAGCTTTGGCTCTGGCCACACGCTCTTCTCTAATTCCCATTGTCCTTGTTCACGCTGCATCTACTTGCACCTGTGGCTTCCAGAGCCTGCCCTTGGACACTGGAGACCCCAACCTGTAAGGAGGAGCACCTGGAACCTTGCATTCTCCTCCACCTGTAGTCAATGACTTTCTGGGGTGGGCGTGCAAGTGCCCAGTACTTGTGCCTCGAGGTGGGGTAACACCAAGATCTCAGGAGATCAAGCTGAGCGTTGCACATTGTCTAAGTAGAGGTCTCAACTCTACTCAGCTTCTTCCCTTCTCCCAGGCTGCTTCTTCTACCTGCTTACTGGTTCCTTCAGTGGGCTGTGCCTTAACAAACCATTCACATTCCAATCCTTAGCTCAGAGTCAGATTCAGGAAGACCCTGACCAAGGACAGCACACATCTATTTCACTGCAGAACAAAAATGACAAATTCCTTGCACTCAGCATGTTAGATTCTTCAGCTTCCTAAACTGGGGCTCATATTTGAAATTGTCCTTTTAATTTCTTTATCTGGGTCATCTTCATAAGTAGAGGGCCTCCCTCTTCATTCTCAGTCCAAACTTCCTCACCCTCAGCTTCAGTCCCAGCTGCTGTGAAAGGTGGCTTTTCCAACAGTCATGTTGACCCCTCTTGGAACTCCATTTCAGACTCTTTGGAGCATGCCTTTGGAGCTTTTTTGTGTATCCAAACACTCCGCAGATCAGAAATCAGCTGTAATCACCCAGAAGAGAACATGACCCTCTGAGTAACTGCCCAAAGAAGGTTTGGGTTACTTATGAAGCTGGAAAACAAAAAGAGAAGTAACCAGGCTAGTCAGCAGATTGGAGAATGCAGGCAGCAAGCACAGGCCACTGCCCCAGGAGTAGGACAGCAGGAGCTCTTGGGAAGTCCAGTGGCAGCCTGAGGAAACATCAGGGCTCAAAGGGAAGGTTTTTGTTCCTTTAAGAGAAAAACAACTTTAGCATTTTTTAAGACAGAAGAATTGGGGCCTGTGAAAGGAAAAGGCTTTGTGTGGATGAAACAAAGAAAATTGATGGATCAAGATCCCAAAACAAGTAGAAGGAGAGGAAATAGCAGTTTGGGGGAGAGTCTTCTTCGGTCACTATTAGCAGTGCCTGTTCCTTCAGCCTGGTGATTTCCTGTGAGTCCCACATCTATATTTTAGTCCTAAGGACAAGAACTCAGCCTGTTTGTCCTATCAGTAGAAGAGTACAGTTTAAAACCAGAACCTGGCAAAGGCATCCTGGAAAGATATCAGTCAAGTGTACCTGTATGTAGCCTTCACCTTGACCAGTTCCTGTCTGGGGGTACTCAAGAAAGACAATCCCACAGCTGGAGTCTGAAAGGAATTCATCCACACATAAGATTGCCTTTAGGTACCAGTGGAAACACATCTGTGCATATTTTTTTTTCTAAAATGAATATATGTTGTGGTGGTGATGATACAATGTGTGCGTGTTTGTAATTTTTATGAGAGTGATATTCAAGCTTCCTCAGTTTAATACCTACCTAGGTTATACAAAAATACACAAGATAAATCAAAATCATTTCAGTACATATGTATATTTTCTTACAGAACCAATCAGGGAAAATAACTTTCCAATAAGCTGAAAATACACACTATCTGCATGACTGCTTTCACCCCATTATTTCACAAGCATTTCCCAATCCCACAGCAGTTACACATTAAGGACCCTTTCTCCATGTCTCAAATCCATCAGAGAGGGGGGGACGTGCAGTCTGATGTTCTTTTCTCCCCTTCCTGTGTGTGTCCATGGAGAATCTACAAGCAGCGGACTGTTTTCTAACTGCCCGCTCCCCATCCTCAGGGCTAGGTTTCCAAACATTCTTGGGCCCAATATTCATTAGGCAGAAGGGATCCTAGGAGTCACTGTTTCTCTACATCATCACTCTATTTCTCAGCTTTATATCATGTGTAGATATCCAACAATTGCATTGCAAACTGCAAAATTCCTTGGGCATGGCTTGGTGGTACAGCTACCCACTTTTGCAATCAGCCTGGCATCCAAGATCTTTTTCAATCAAACCACGGAAGAGTCATGGGAAATTACTAGTCTGTTGAACCATGAAGTGGTTGAGGCAAAATGATGGCGTAACTTCTGACCAAGCTTAGGATCACTCATCATCCCACCAGGTTGTCTTAATACTCCAGAGAGTATTTTGTGGTTATGCTTACATACTGTCATCTGGGAACCACATCCCATGATGTGCAATTTTACAAGCTCTAACCTCTGTTGATTACATAGTATGCAACAAGTAAAATGCTGGCATTCTGATTTCAGCTTAAATGTCACCTCCTCAGAGGGACTTTATCTGACCACACAATCTAAGTTAGTCATCTAGTCACTCTATAATATCAGTCTTAGTTCTCTGCATAATACATATTGCTAAATGATGTTCTTCCTCACTTAATATTTGGTTTGTTTATTGCTTATCACCTCCCACTACACAAAAGACCAGGTCTCATTGTTTTATTAAAATATCCACAGTGTTTAGAATATTTCTTGAATGGCACATAGCACTTGCATGTGCACACATTCACTTTACATATATGTGTGTGTGCATGCATGTGTGCATGTATGTATCTTTCTATAGAATATATATTATCTGTACAATACATATTATATAGATAAAACATTATACATATACACACACTAAATCAAGATGTTAAATAGAAAAGGACTTGAAGGAACCCAAGGAGTTCCATGAGGCTATCTTTAATTCAGGCTGAACATCCCTTCCCCAAAATGCTTGGGATAAGAACTGGTTTGGATTTGGGTATTTATCAGATTTGGGAATATTTGCATAGACTTTACTAGTTAAGTTTCTCTTATCCAAAGATCTGAAATCCTAATCTGAATATTCTTGTGTAATTTTTTCAGATGGAAGAAAATGACTTTATTCTAAAAATATTGGGATATATTTTTATTTCTCCCCACACAAAAACTTGATCATGTGTCTGGGTAACAAATTCTCTGTAGCAAATAATTTTCCCTGAAAACTTTAAAAATATTGCTTGTGCCATCAGTACCCAAAGCTGTTGTAGAGACATGAGTAACCACCAAATTTTTATTGATGAGATAATTTATTCTTTTATTCTCTTGACACATTCATGACTTTGCTTTTTGTCCTTAGAATTTTGAAGTTTCATGAGGATATTTTCATCTGTTCATTCATTCATTCATTCTTCAACAAATTTTTGCTGAATAAGTGATAGAGCAGTACAAGAGATAGAGTTGTGAATAAAATTCATTAAAATAGGGCCTTCTGTTTTGTTTGTCACTTTACTTTCTTGGACCTTTGTGAGCCCTTTCCATCTGAAGACAGGAGTCCTTTTAAAGTCAGGAAAATGCATGTGTTGCTGTTTATTATGTATTTGCACTTTCATTTTACTGAAGGCAGCAAGGTATAAGAGTTAAAGGTAAAGACTCAGTTCCCCCTAGAGCTGAGACTGTGGCTCAGTGACAGAATACTTGCCTGCCATGCATGAGCCCTAGGTACAATCTCCAGCACAGGGAGTAGGAGGTGGTGAACAAAAGAGAATTACATCTCTTTTTCTTTCATCTCTAAATTATCAAAGATTATCCCATTTTTTTCTTTTAGATTATCTGTTGGATCTTCTTCCCTATCAATTTATAATTTAGCTGGTCCATATGTCTTTTTTCCATTTAAAGATTTATTTGTAAAAAGTCTGCATATTCCATTTTGAATTCTGCTTTCTCCTTTTTCATAGCATCCCAGTTTTTTGTTTTTTTTTTTTTTTTTTGGTGAATGCAATATTTTCTTAAGTCTCTCTGAAGATAGTATTTAGAATTTTAAAAACTCTCTTCTGTTCCTGAATTATGCTTTCTCCAGTCAATATTGTCTCATCTTGGGTCTTCTATTTCACCGTGTTTTCCTCCTTTGCCTGTGACTCTATTCTATTCACTCTTATCACTGACAGATGAGATTATTTAGCCAGGGGAACTGAGACAGCTTTTCTCTCTAGTTGAGCAGGTCTATTTCACTTGAGGCAGATAGCAGATAAGTAGTGGTAGAGTTGTGTCTGAAGCTAATGTGGGTAAAAAGCCAAGAACCCTTTCAAATGTCAAAATATGAAGGGCTCTTCGATGTTCTTTTCCCCTAGAAAACTTTCTCTTCCTCCTCCTCCTCTTCTTCATGTTTTGTTTGAGAAGTCTAGAGTTATCTTAAACTCTGTGCAACTCTTTTCTCAGGCATGAGTAATCTCTCCAGGGGCTTCATGCAAGCCAACTTTTGGTTAAAAGCTGTTATTAACTCGGGCCTAAGGGGAAAGCAACTGCTGGCTACCAGCAGCTCCAATTTAGGAGCTGAAAGAGTAGTACTAACGTGACTGGGTATATAATTTGTAGACCTTGGTATAAAGTAAATGTAGGATCCATTTTTGAAAAATTATTAAGAATTTCAAGAGCACTGAACCAAGCAAGAGGACTTTCTAACCTCAGGGCCCTATACAACCAGAGAGATTGCAAATCCATGAAGAAGGTTCTAGTTTCTAGTTGAATATTTCTCCAGGTTTCTTTAATATATAATTTTTATGTTGTTTTTAATTGCCACATAACTGTTGAATTTATTTATGGAATACAGTATGATTTTTTATACACGTGTACAGTGTGTAATGATTGAAACACAGTACTTAGCACATCCATCACCTCGAACACTTATCACTTCATTGTGCTAGGAACACTCCCAGTCCTTTCTTCTAGTTATTGTGAAGCATGTACTACAATATTGTTAAGTATAATACCCCCGCAATGTCCTAGCATACCACAATTTATTCCTCTTAGCCAACCAGAATTTGACCAATCTCTCTATTGTTCCACCCCCTTTACCCTCTCTAGGCTTTGGAAACCCCCTATTCTACTCTGTACTGTACTTCTATAAGAACAGCTTTTTTAGATTTTACAAATGAGTGAATTCAGGTAGTACTTTTTTTAATCACCAATATTTTTCTCTTAAGGAGAACAAAGAATATGATTGGCAAGGCAATGACAATATTATTTTTTAATAGAGAGTGGGAGAAAGTGAGAGGAAGAGAGAATCAAACTTATTTATTTTTCTATCTGGCCTTTGTTTCTCAGGCATTTAGTTGTGTATGTGGTGCTGGGTCCTCACACATTCTGGGCAAGCATTGTAACCACTGAGCCACTGCTCCAACCCCAGCAGTATTTTTTAACAAGATTTTTAAAATATTCATGACAATAGTATACTTACAAAACATACTTACAAACAATAACATACTTACAAAAGCTTGGAGTGTACCTTGATTTAACTCAGTTCCTATATTTCCCCTTGACCTCCCTTCTTCCCATCCTCTTTACATGTACTTGACAACAGTGGGGACACTAACATTTTTATAAAAGCATGCAGTATATTCTAATTCAGTCCCCAGTATCCCCCCAAACCCCTCTTTTCTCTTCCCTCTACTGGTATTTCTGTTATTGACTAAATAGCTTTTTTTTTTTAAAGAAAGAAACAACTTTATTGAGTTTTTCACATGGCCTTAGTTGCTCCAACACTTAGTTGTGTACGTGGTGCTGGGGTTTGAACCCAGGTCCTCGTGCTTGCCAGGCAAGCACCGAAACCACTGAGCCACCGCTCCAGCCCCTAAATAGCTTTTTTAGTGATTAATTGATATATATGTTGATGAGATTCGCTATGATATGTTCATATATGAGCATGAGCAATTTAAGTCTGATTCTTTCCATTAACTGTCACTATTTCATTCCTCTTTCTTCCATTTCCTTCCCTTTAACTATTCCTCTGTTCTTTTCCTTATTTTGGGTTAGCTTCCACATATCAGAGAGAAATTTTGACCTTTGGTTTTTTTGAGCCTGGCTTATTTCACTTAGCATGATATCCTCCAGTTCTATCCATTTGCTGGCAGATTACATAATGTCATTCATCTTCGCGGCTAAGTAATACTCCACTGTGTGTCTACGCCACAATTTCTTTATTCATTCATCAGCTGAAGGGCACCTGGGTTGGTTCCATAGCTTAGCTATTGTGAATTGAGCTGCTATGAACACTGATGTGGCTGCATGACTTAATATGCTGCTTTGAGGTCCTTTGGACATATACCAAGGAGTGTGATTCAAATGGTGGATCCATTCCTAGTTTTTTGAGGAATCTCCATATTTGTTTCCAGAGTGATTATACCAATTTTCAGTCCCACCAATAATGTACCCTTTTCCCTACATCCCCTCCAACAATTATTACTGTTTGTGTTCTTGATTATTGCCATTCTAACTAGAGTGAGGTGGAATCTCCAAGTAGTTTTAATTTGCATTTCTCTAATTGCTAAAGATGTTGAACATTTTTCATTTATTTTTTGACAATTTGTATTTCTTAATTTTAGAAGTGTCTGCTTAGTTCTTTTATCCATTTATTGATTGGGGGGGTTATCTGGTGTTAAATTTTTTGCATTCTTTTCATATCCTGGATATTAATGCCCTGAGATCACGTAGTATTTCTTACTGTGCCTGGCTTATTCCACTTCTCATCCTTCAAGTTCATCCATTTACTACCACAAAATTTCATTCTTTTGTCAGGTCAAATAATATTCCATTTTGCATATATAACACTTTTCCTTTATCCATTCATTTGTTCATGGAAATTTGGGTTGACTTCATATCTTGCTTTTGTGGATAGTGCTACAATAAATATAGGACTGCAGATATTTCTTCAACATATTGATTCATTTTCCTTTGGATAAATAAGCAGTAGTGGGATTGCTGGTTCATATTGTAGTTTTGTTTTTTACTTTTTTAGTAACCTCCATATTGTACAATGATGTTTGTACCAATTTACATTCCTACTAACTGTCTTTAAAAGTCCCATTTCTCCACATTCATGCCATCATTTGGTTTTCTGTTTTGTTTTGTTTTGTTGTCTTTTTGATAGTAGCCATTCAAATTGGGGCAACATAATACCTACCTTTTAGTTTTTATTTGCATTTCCCTGATGATTTGTGATATTGGCCATTTTTTTTATAAACCTATTGACCATTCACATGTCTCTTTATGAGAAATATCTATTATATCTATTCTTTGCCCAGTTTTTAATTGGACCGTTAACTTTATTGCTACCAAGTTGTTTGCTTTCCTTATATCATCTGGACATTAACCCTATTCAGATAGTAGCTTGCAAACATTTTCTGTAGGTTGTCTCTTCACTCTTGTTTCCCTTGTTTTGCTCTCCAAGATCCACACCCATTAACACTCTTAAACTCCTTGCCATTATCATTCTTCTGTTTTTCTAATGTTCTGCATTTTTCTATCAACATAACATCTCCTGTTTTCTGCCATTCGGAATTTTCCAGATCTCCTGGTCTGCTGGTGGTATCTTTCCTCATTTTCCAGCAATTTATGGTTTTATTATTTTGTAATGTACATATTCCATCAATTTGGGAATTAGAGGAAAAGAGAAAATAGATGTCCTTTTGAACCAAAACTTAATTTTTTAAAAATGGTAAATATCTAGGTAATCAAAAATATGTGACTGGTAGCCTGTCTTTTAAACTTTCCAGTCCCCTATAATTTGCTAATCTTGTAAGTAGTAGTTAAAGTTTAAATTTAGAAACACTATTAAAATAAAACTGATGAGGTACTTATGTGCTTTCCCTTAAATTTTTTCACATAATTTCTTACATAAGTTTATTTTTAAAATAACTCTTTGATATCAAAGTTGTCAAACTTTAAAGTCAGTGGAGTTTCTTATACAAAAAGGAATATTATTTTACCAGGAAAGCCAACTATTTTTAAGGTCCATTTTTCTTTAGCCAAAGGATGTGGTTTACATACAGAGAGATAAAGGGGAAGTTTAAATCTGAAGGGAAAAAAAGAACTTTTTGACCTTAGCTTATTATTTTTTGCTTTTACGTGCACATCACACAAACTTCTCCTTGTTAAAACACAGGAGATTTAACTAATATTTTATTATCTAGTAAATCCCTTAAGTAAGACAAGATTGTCATTTGCCTTTCTAAAACCTACTGCAATTTTATTGAGATAATTTAACAGGAAGTGTTCAGAGCTCTAGGATTTTCTTGTACATGAACAATTTTTTTGAGAATCTGATTTTTGAAGGACAACTGCATTTAACTGTTTCTGGCTCTACTCCAAGTTAGAGAGCAGTGGACTTTAGCCGTGTAATAGCATGAGAACTATCATCTCAGGTCAGTTCTACTGCATGAGATTTATTTTTAAAATAAATCACTGACATCACACACTTTCTTCTTCCAATTTCCAGAAATGAACATTAACCAAGAAAGTAAGACATAACAATATTATATTTTTTCTAAAAGTAGTACAAATTGGTACAGTTTTCAGAGGACAGTTTTGACAAGAGCCTTAAATGCACTCCAACATTTCCAATTCTAGTAATCTACCCAAAAAGGAATTTGAAAAGAAAGTTATATGCTAAAGATGTTAATTTTTGTCATAAGAGCTAAAATGCCTGAGCATGAATTCTCTCAAAAATAGAGCCTGAGATACCGATGTGGGCAGGTAACTTATTTGAAAGATGACTCTAAGAAACAGAGTAAAAGAGATGGAAGGTTCAGCGAGAGAAGAAAGACAAGGCAGAAGAGGGTCCATTTGGAGCTGGTTATGTTTGGAAGTTAGGGTCTGATCCTGTTGAGGAACTGGTCTCATGCATCTCAGAAGTGGAAGACAGTACCCCAGTTCCCACGTGTGTTATCTCCAAGCTCTCATCTTAACTGAACCTTCAACAGACCATTCAGATATTGCCTCTGAGCACTGTTTCCAAGCAACGTGGCGTACTCATGGATCTTGTAGGCATGAGCCCATGGTCACCAATATTTTGCCCCCAAAATGGGTGCACTGGTCCAAGACAAGGTTATGGAGGATCCACGTCAGGTACAGTAAGTTGCAGACACTAATAAGAGTAGAAACACTGTGGATGGTGAATGAAAACCTATATTCTGCTATGTAAGAGCTTGGACTAAATAACTGAATCAACAGCCTAAGCCTCCAAGGAAGTACTGAGGTACCAGACATGGAGGAAGGTTTCCTGGGCCTACAAGGCCAGACAAGCCACTAGATAACTGAGTGTCTGACATTGGTGCACAAGAACCACCCATCTAATCCAAAGAATCTTGGTCAGGATTTTTTTAAAGAACCTTTGCTGTTTTAAAACCCCTACATTTTGTATGGTTGGTTAAACAGCAATAGGTAACTGAAACACACAGCTATCCCATAATGAGCCCATAACACAGCACCGATAGAGGTTCACTAATATCCACCAGGCACGTCAATCTGTACTGCCCCTCCGCCATGGATGCCCCTAGCAGACACTGCTCTCAACAACAAGATTTTTGTGTTCACTCTCATAAACCCTTCTGCTGTTTTCTTTCCTGACTTCCTTTACGTTAGTTTTTCAATCTTGCTCCTTTCAGAGCCGTGACCAACCATCCAAGTCATTTGGCAATACTCACACTCTCTTTCATACCAAACTGTCACGGGCGTACTGTGGAAAGCTCCACCCAGTGGGAGGACTTCACCTCATACTATACTTTCAGATATTTTTCATGTAGTGCCGTGGTGCAGCTGCAGTTGATTTTCAGATATCACCACAAATTGAGACAACCCAGGATACCAACCATGAACTGGGTTGCATATTTTTCTTCTCTCTTAATTGGTCACAGGGAATCCCTCAAGAAGATGTAGAAATGGGGCTGGAGTGGTGGCTCAGCGGTTATGGTACTTGCCTGGCATGTGCGAGGATAGGGGTTCAAACACCAGCACCAAGTACACAACAATGCCTGAGCAATGAAAGCCACATGAAAAGCTAAATAAAACTGACTCTCTCTCTCTCTCTCTCTCTCTTAAAAAAAGAAATAAAATATAGGAGTGAGCTGAGGGAGAATATGGGCACAAAAGAAGACAGGTGATATGGAGGTCACTGCTACTAACTACACCTGAAACTTACTGTGCTCTCTGACCAGCTCCCAAATGTACTATGTCCATCATACAACATCATGACTTCATCTTCCAAATATTATTATTCGCAGAGTCTAACTCATAACGAAGCCCAAAGTTATTTGATAGCCCCATTGTCAGGCACTCGACTGTATTAGCAACAGCATTTCTGCTCCAAGAGCATTCTAGAAGCTTATTTTTAAATGGTGAATACTTCTCTAATGAAGAAATTACATTGCTATTAATTCTGGATGTCTTTGTTGTAAAGTTCTTATTTGGGACTTTCCAGAAACTCTTCATCTCATCCCTACCCAGCATCATCACTCCAATTCCAATGGATGCTCCTGGTACTGTGGCCTGAGCAAGAAGGTAGCCTGCTGACACTCTGGACCTGCCTTTAAGCTCTCTTCTTCTCTGAGCTACGTTCAAAATACCAACTTTCTTGATAAAGGAGTCAAAGAAGCACTCTTAAATATAATATGCACTACCTCCAAAATCTAAAGAGGCCTATTGCTCTTTTTTGTGGGAGAAATTTCAAATATCATAACCTTTACATTACCTTAAAAGGGCTATCCCTGTATATCCCAAACCAGAGTCCCTAAGGCTTCATAAATATGGCAGTCCCTAAACAATTGTCAGCTTTATCTCCCAGGAGATGGCACCCATGGATTTTGCCAGATTACTTCCTACTTTCTATGCATCAGCCCAATTAACATGATGTCATCAACATAATGAAGACCATGATGTTTCTGTGGAATGTCAAGATGTTCAAGGTCCTTTCCTACACTACACTGGGACAGAAAGCAGAAAACTTACATCTTTCCCATATAAATGTTCTTTGTTTTGATCCTCTTTCCACATGGGAAAAGAAACAACTACCAGATCAACAGCCACATAACAAGAGCAGAAGCTGGACCTGGATCTGTGATACTAGGCTCTAGTAAGATATGGCTTTGGGGACTATTATTTAGCTAAGTTTGCCAGCAGCCATCTTGATACACCTGATTTTTTTCAGGGATGATAGCAGTGAACTAAATAAGGAAAAGATGGACACAATCATTTCTGTGTTCTTTATATATTTAAAAATAGTACTAATTTCTGCAGTTCCAGCCAGTATATAATATTGCTGTGACTTACTGTCTTGGCTATAATAAACAATTTCAGAGATGACAGGATTTCAGAATAGCAGAAGCTGAGTGGTTTCACTTAATGGACCCTTCCAACTGTAATAATTCTTTTTGTGTATGTGTGTAGTATTGAGAATTACACCCAGGGGTGTGCTCCCACTGAGCTACATCTCTAGCCCAGCTCTTTTTTATTTTTTTATTTTGAGATAGGATCTCACTAAGTTGTCCAAGTTGACCTCAAACTTGAGATTCTCCTGCCTTAGCCTCCCAAGTTGCTGAGATTACAGGTATGTACCACTACATCTGGCTACCCTAACAGTTCTTACTCCATGGGACAGAGAAACAATGTGAGGCTTTTTCCAGTTGCTAAAAAATATCAATCCCAATTATATACAAGAGGATTAGGGACAGTATTGCAGATTGAATCTGTGGACCTATTGTACATATTTGAGATATGTCTGGGTCAGGACTCATTTGTCACCTGGGATACTAAACATCTCCACTCAAGGGCATTTTCAGGTTTGCTGATATCAGTTCAATCTTGTATCAAATAGCTCTCAAAAGGCTTCCTCTTTCTATGGTCTCAACTACTCTGTTAGTTACAGTTCCCTGTGAGGTAGGATTAGGGGATGATTTATAGTAAATGCATGCAGTGGCATTGAAGGGTTGTTTTTAAGGGGACACAGCATCTCCTTCAATTGATGGTCTCGGAGTATGAGAATTGACTGAAATACAGAGATTGGATAAGAGACTGCAGTTTTCCAACATCATAGCTGACATCAGTTTTCTTCTGAGCAGTTCTTGATTTTTTTTCCCTCTGATTGTATAAATCAGGCAATGTTCTAGTCTCTATCTCATCCACCCCCACAAGAAAACCATGGTCTGATTGCCAGGAATGATGGTACACATCTGTAATTCCAGCAGCTTGGGAAGCTGAGGCAGGGAACACAAGTTCAAAGCCAGCCTTTAAACAACTTAGTGAGACCCTTATAAAATGAAAAGGACTGTGGCTCAGTGATAAGCACCTCTGGATTCAATCCATGGTATCAGAAAGAAAGGAGGGAGGGAAAGGAAACCATGGTCTGTTGGACATGCCACAGAACTCTGCAGGTTTCAGTGCCCTGAATAGAACTCTGGTCCTTCTGCCTGGTATGATAATTATGTCCACCATGCTTCTGATGGTTAAGCACTACCATCTGACTAATTCTCTAATTTCTCTGCTGTTCTGAAATTTCATCATCACTCTCTCCCTCTTTCTCTCTCTCTCTCTCAAAAAATGTATTTTTAAAAAATAAAAATAAAAAAGGGATAGGGATGTGGCTCAGTAGTTAAGTGACTCTGGTTCAATTCCCAGTACCAAAAAAAATTAATAGATTAATAAAACCACAGCCACATTGGATTAGGGCCCATCTTTACAGTCTTACTTAACCTTAATTACCTCCCAAAGGGCCCACCCAAATACCATAGTCAGATAAAGTTTCCACCCTCATAGATCTCACAAGGATCAACATGAGTTTTGATGGGAACATTTAAGCCATAGCATCCCTGTCTTAGACACAAATTTGAGACCAAGTGTAAGTAATTTACTTGGGAAATGATCTCATGAACAGAGTAATGAAGCAGGAAGAGAAAGGAAAAGAGTCAATAAAGGGTATACTTTTAACATGTGGGCAATCAAGGCTCAATCCTACTGTTAACTTTTTGAGAAACCACATAATGTGTCTGAGAATTGTTCTCCTAAAGCACAGGAAGCTGAAGAATTTCTCTTCCTTTTATAACATAAAGATTAGTGTCAAAAGTGTGAACTCCTTCACATTTCCAGGCTACACACTTGGGTATTCTATCTCTTAATACTTCCAATGAATCTAAGAAATATCTAAAAGGCACAACCTTTTACAGTCTCAGTCCTGTGTTTTTATTTAAGACTTTACTACCAGAACTGGCTTAATGAAGTGTTGGAATAAAGAGGACATGCCTAGCAGACAAGTTCAGAAAGACAGTAGAAAGTTTCCATGACTGAGCAACAGATCTCTCCTGTAGCTCTGAGATGTCAGAAGCCATTTCCACACAATAGAAGAGACACCAAATCCAAGACCCCTCAAAACAGAAAAGATAGGCACAGCCTAAGGTTTAAACAACCAAGAAGAGATTCTGATAGAGGACAAAAGAGGGACTGCATGGGGCGCCGGATTCATGAAAAGAGGGGAGGGACAAAATGAAGGGAACCAAGGAATCACGAAGGGATTATTAGAGGCTTGCATTGATTCCTTAGGGCTGCTGTGACAAAGCACTGTAAGGTGGGTGGCTTAAAACTACCGACATTTACCTACATGCTAGAGGCCAGAAACAAGGTGCAGAGTCTTTTCTAGCTTCTGGTGGTTTCAGGCAATTCTTGGTGATCTTTGACTTATAGCAATGTCACTTCAACTTCCTCCTCGGTCTGGTATTCCCCTATGCATATCTGTGTCTCTGTGTCTAAATTTTCACCTTCTTATAAAAATACTAGTTTTTGGATTAAGGACCACCTAAATTCAGTAGAGCTTCATCTTAAATTGATTACATCTTCAAAGTCCCTATTTCCATTTAAGGTCACATTCTGAGGTTCCTGGTGAACACAGCTTGGAGTGGGGGCATCATTCAACCCAGTTACAGGCTCCAAAGACAAAAAGAAAAAAAAAACTAACTACACAGCTCTGTTATTTTGGTTACATACATATGTGGCATCAGAGGTCAACAGAATTTTTTTTTTAATTTTTAACAGAATGGTTATTACCACACATTTATCACGGTTTACATCATTGAACTTCTGAACATTCATAGTCTTCCCCTGAACTAAAGTATAGTGGCCAACCTTGCCAAGAACGCTCTCAACTTCGGTGGTTTCCAAACTCTTTATCCACAGAACCCGCTGTTCAGATGAAATTTTAATAGGGCCTTTCAGATAGACATAATGGATAAAAGTTGTTCTGATAGAAACAGCGTTGGCAGAACCAGGTCTTCACCTCCAGTGTCAGATTTGGAGGAAAGGGGTTTTCACAAAATATTACTGGAAATCCCTGAACACACTTTTCTGTGTAGCTCAGGAAACGATTGCTAAGTGCAACTAACATACAGCAAAATAAGTACACAGGGGTAAGAGGAGAGATAAAACTAAGCGAATTTAAGAAAGACTAGAAAGGAAACTGTTGTGACCACCTTAAGTATCTGAATGCAAAACACAGAGAAGAAAATTCTCAGAATGCCAATCTGTGGCCTCCTGGTATTCTCAGGCGAGTGGGTAGAATGGGGAAGGGGAAAGGGAAGATTTAAAGTGGTAACCAATGTTTGTATGTCCTTATTATGGATTCATGGATTTTTCTGGAGTTTCCTGGGTCAAGTTTGGCTACATAGTGCAGGCCAGTTTACACTGAATGGTTCAGAGATCTGCTGTTTCCCAAATAAGTAGATAAACAGAAGACTTCAGTCTCCAGACACATTAATCTGATAGCTTCTGTGAGCACTCAGCATGTATACAAGGCCAAATGAAAGCATTCAATATAAATACATCAATAATAATTTATATCTTTGGATCTCTCCAAAGAGAAATGTTGACATGTGGAGGAAAATAAATAGAATGACATTTAAAGAAAGTAATCATCCCACCCCAAAACACATAAGATATTTTAAAAAGTGAGACACTAAGCCATTTGATGAGATGATGCGCTTTAGAGTTCTTACCAAAGGGGGGACATACTTGTCAAAATGCCAAGGCCTATGAGTCAATGGATCAGATGAAATTTTCTAGCCAGACTCCCAAGAAAGAACTTCAATTTGTTGTCTAAAATAGTTTAGTAGTTAAACCTATTTCTTCTCATATTTCGAAACAAACTGTGCCTGGTATGGAACAAAGTGCAAGGGAGAGAATACTCTGATACCAATGCTGCTAAGCAGTATTACAAGTTCATAAAATGCTTGAATAAAGATCTAGGGTTCAATGAATGTCAAACCAAGAATCTCACCTTTGTGTAATGGTCTACTTGTACAGGAGTTCTGAATTTTCTTTGGGTCATGAACCTCTTTGGAAGTCTAGTGAAAATATCCTTAAATGCATTTTAAGATGCATAGAATTATATGAACACTAATTATATTAAACTATAGTTATTAAAAACATATTTTAAAAAATCTAATTTGTGATGAGGCAATATGTACCCTCACTACTAACACATTAAATAATAAGCTATGTCAGCAGGTCAAATAACTTGCATAACTTCAAAGCAGTGGTAAAAACAGAAGGTATTTGTAAAGATCTGCAAGCAACTGTAATATACTTTGAAAATATTTGTGATTTCTAATGATGACAAAGTCAGAGGTACTGTGGTAGGAGAGAAGAAATAAAAAACAAATAGAAATGAGACATAAAGAAAGGATGATAAGTGGGCTGGAGTAGTAGCTCAGTTGTGGCTCAGTGGTTATGGCACTTACTTGGCATGCATGAGTGCACGAGTTCAAACCCCAGCACCATGTATACAACAGAGCAACGAAAGCCACATGAAAAACTTAATAAAATTGATTCTCTTTCTCACTGTTCCTCTTGCTTTAAAAAAAGAAAGAAAGTAAAAGAAAAGCAAGAAAGAAAGAAAAGAAAGGATGAAGAAATAAAATTTTAATTCAGAAGTTCCACATGCTTTTCCAGGCCTGTTACTCTCTAAGCCTCTCTCTCCCAGCCTGTCATTCCCAAGCTCCTGGGAATGTAAAACTTAATCTTAACCATAAATCCATTCAATTATATCTTATGCACTGTTCATTAATCCCCCAATAAATACACTGAAATGATATTTTGAGAAACCTATAATTTAGTGGGATTTTGCTGCACTCTGTTGACCAGGTAATGAAGACCACAGCAGTTTAAGAATCCTGAGATTGACCAGCACCAACAACCAGACTGATGTCATTCCTATATAACTTCCCACCCTTCAGCAAGTTTCCTTTAAAAGAAGAGCTGGGGGTGCTGGAGCAGTGGCTCAGCGGTTTCCACGCTTACCTCACATGCGCAGGGATGTGGGTTCAGTACCTAAGCACCATGTACACAACAAAGTGTCTGAGCAAAGAAAGCACATGAAAATCTAAGTAAAGTTGATTTTCCCTCTCTCTCTCTCTTACTGTCCCTCTCTTAAAGACATCCCAGAGGATGTCCCTCACTCTCAAGGTGGCCTGCATTCTCCCTTAAATGCAGTCTTTGCTTTACTCCCCTCCCTCTATTGATGGCCCACGTTCTCCTGTGTTCTCCCTTAAATATAGAGCTACCTTTCTAAATAAACCTATCTATTCCTCTGATGGGCACATACTGGAATTCCTTTCTGTCCCAGAAGACAAGCACCCTGATGATCTGAGTCAAGTTCTCCCTTCTCTCCCAGAACCCCTTGGACGCCTCTCTGGAGTGACACCCTCTCCCTTGACAGTACTGCAAATGCCATTGTGACATGCTGCCTCTATTCATAAGGAAATGCTCCTTTTAAGTTGGAGGTAAGTGAAAATAAAAATGCAATTTTTAAAAATCTCATCTTCTCATTTATATGTGGAAACTGAAGAGTGGATCTCATAGAAGGAGAGAGTAAAACAATGGTTACCGGAGTCCAGGAAGGATTCAGGGGATGGGGAAATGGACAAAGGATGGTTGATGGGTACAGAGTGCAGCTGCAAAGGTTGAGTAGCTTCTACTCTATAGCATAGTAGAATAATGGTGGCTGACGAAGGTTGATTGGATATTTCAAAATATATCATAGAAAATATATATATATATCATAGAAGAAATTTCAAATGCTCCCAACACAAAGAAATGATATATGTTTGAGGTGTGAATATGCCAATTACCCTGATATGATCATTACACTTTGTATACATGCACTGAAATGTCACCCTGTATCACATATGCATATTTAAAATATGCCACTTAAAATTTTTTTTAAAAAATTAATGGGATTTTATCCCATCCACATACTGAGACTTCAGATTAGGAACCTCCTAATCTGGTTTCAGAAGTTCTCCTTTCCTCAATGGCTATAAGGGGAAAGAGGGCTGAATGAAGAAATGTACCCTCAGTCAGGTCTACACATCATTCCTCTCATAGCTACCCTAAGGAAGGCTATTCATACCCCTCCTATGCCATCATGGCTGGGGAGCCAAGTCTGTCAATGAGAGCGGCTATCCCTAGGGCACCAAGAAGAGAGTTGTTGACACCTTTATCAAAGATCAAAGTGATGGAGACAGAAGGGAGAGAAGAAAGTGGTTGGTGGCTGTCGGAAAAGCAAGGAACAGACAAGAGTGGGGAGGGCAGGGTTTCCAGGCTGCTGTGCAACTGACTAGTCCAGAGCAGAATCCCAAGCAGGTCAGGCACTGCAAAGGACTGAATGTTCGTGTCACTCCAAAATTCACAGGTTTGAGCCCTGTGGCCCAAAGGTGGGCCTTTGGGTGATGAGCAGGTCTTGAGGGTGGAGTCCTCACAAATGGAACTAGTGCCCCTATAAAATGGACCTCAGGGAGCTCTCCTGGTCTCTTTCTGCTACAAGAGGATACAAGAAGACAGCAGCCTGCAACCAGAAGAGGTCCCTCACCAGAACCTGACCATGTAGGTACCCTGAACTCAGACCGCAAGCCTCCAGAACTATCAACAATGAATTTCTTTTGTTCATAAGCCACATGGTTAACGGCATTTTGTTCTAGCCCAAATAGATTTCTCTTCCTTCTTGGGCAGCTGCTCTGTAAATAGGGACATGAGATATCACTTCCAATGCAAAAAAATTCTTGTTTTTCTCAAATGGTTTCATTCTGCCAGTGTTCTTTGAAGTGGATAACCTTAAAATAAAATGGTTTACTTTGAAAATGTTTTAATAAGCACTGGGGGGTGGTTATATTTACAAAAACAGTACTTATGAGGAGGGAGTAGGGAAAGGAAATACAGATGAAAATTAAAAATTAAAATGTGATCAACTAGTATAATATACTACATAAACTTCTCAGCTACTTCTAAAACTTCTTAATCTTTTTTAATTTTTTTTTATTCTGACTGCTTTTAGCAAACAGGATCCCTTTAGAAGATTTGGAAACATTGACTTTGAATATTTGGGGCCAAAATACCTCTCCTGGTAAAAGGAAAATGTTCTGATAATCCAAAAAAGCACTAATGATTTTAAAACAAAGGTGGTTATGGATCTTTTAAAAAGCCAATTAAGTTACCAGCTGAATCTAAGAATGAAGGGATATTATTGAATCAGGAAACACAAAATGGACCCGAGGATCTTAGGGCAGAAGGGGAGGGTTGCAGTAAGTTAAAAGAGGTCCACATGCCCCAGTGGTGTCCTGCTTCCCAGGACCTCCAGGTGCTGCCCCATGTCCTACACTAGTGACCTTGACCTGGGTGCCCAACCACATCCTCACTGTGGGCCTGGGGAAGTAGTATTCAAGCTTTGCCCTATTCCTTCTGATATTCCTTTTTCTTACTCTGAGAAGCAAATTTGGTATTTAAGTCTTGGTGATTTACTGCATTAAGCAAAATGTGATTTCTGGGGACTACAGAACCTCAAATATTCCCTCCAATTAATGCTGGCATTTCTTTGGACCAAGTCTAAGCATTTTACTTCACAAAAAACACCATTAAATTCCTCAAGTCTGGCTAAGGTAATATTGTAGCTTAAATCCAAGTACAATCAGTTCAGAGGAAAGCCAGTTGGATTATGTAGGGCAACCTGAGCAAGAAGAACCTTAAGATGAGTGTTAGAAAGACCCAAGTGCCATAAGAGAATCAAACACACGCTCAAGAGTGGATGAGCAAGGCAAAGTTTACTTCTGACAGAAGGGCAAGCTATGAACCTGACTCAACAAGCATACCTGGACGGCCGGTCCGCCTGCCTACCTCTCCATCCTGACTGCAGACCTGCCCTTCACTCTGATTAGAGCAGCTCAGAGACACAATCTGTGTGACTGGCTAATTTTAAAATTGAGGTGGCCAGGGATAGAGCAGTGGCTCAGTGGTTAAGGTGCTTGCCTGGCATGCCTGAGGACCCAGGTTCAAACCCCAGTACCACATGCACAACTGTTGGAACAACAAAAGCCAGATGAAAAACTAAATAAAGTTGTTTCTCTCTTTCTCTCTCTGTCCCTCTCTCTTAAAAAAAAAAAAAAAAAAAAGAGGTGGGCAATGGGAAGGGCTTTAATTAAAATGGCTAAAATTGAATTCAATTAGGGGGGAAAACTACATTCTGGAAATGAACCATGAGACTTCCTGTTTCTCATACGAGGATGTTCATAAACAGCACACAATCTTTCCTAGAATAAACTACGCTTAACTTCCAGCAAACTAAGAACAAATAAAGGATAAGCTAAATTATTTTTGCCATTTAGTTGGAAAAGTAGACATAAATAACTTTGAGAAGCTTCTTTGTCCCCACGTGTTGCTGTGCCAACCAGTGGAGAGGGCTTTCCTTGAAGTTTATTCATTCTAGGCCAAAAGTGATTTTTCTAAAATCACTGCAGGAGTGGTGGCTCGACATGCGTGAGGACGCAGGTTCAAACCCCAGCACCACATACACAATGGAGTGTCAGAGCAACAAAAGCCACATGAAAAACAAAATAAAATTGATTGTGTGTGTGTGTCTCTCTCACTGTCCCTTTCTTAAAAAAAAAAAAATAATTTAATCCAACCTCAGTTTCAGAAGAGGAAAGCATTCAAAAAAGGAAAATAATTGCTAAAAATCAGATCTATAGTTAGAAACTGCAGTGCCAGTCCCTAAACACTTATAGCAGCCTTGATTTTACATTATTAATGGCCTTTCTATGCTAATTTTAGCATTAACGTCTTTTCCCACAAGCACTAGGTCTACCTAACACGGTAGCTGACTTTCATTTGTTTTTACTCAAGATGCTGTTGTTTCCAAGTATTCTTTTTTTTCTAATTTATTTTAACTGATACATAAAATCATTAAAATTGAACTGTACATCTTTAATAATGTTTCAATACATGTATGCATTATGTAATATTTAACTCCCCCACTGTTCTTAGTAACAGTTACTCCTCCCATTTTCTTGGTCCAATTTCCATTATTGACAACTGAACTATAATTGGTGAAGAAACACCTCTTTCAGCTCCAGTTATGTACTCTTGCTGGGAAAAATTTTCAATGCTTTAATTAGGAAAAAAAAAAAGATTACTAAGTGTCCTAATTATATCTGCCTTTCATTTTTTTTTTAGCTATATTGTAACTCTATAATTGGTAGAAAGCTGAGAATAATACAAATGACTCTTGTCCATATACAAATGCAAATTAGTTGTCAGAGAGAATGTAACTGATTATTGCCTATGAATAGACACATTTGACATTTGCAAATTTGTTTTAGCATTCTTTCTCTTTTTGTAGATGGATGTGGTTCTCCTTCAAATCAGCTTTAAATCCTTATCGATTCTCTCAATAGTTAATAATTGAAACAAAATCTATGCCAAGTCACTTTTTTGGTAAATTTCAGCAAATTTCCTTATCTAGCCCTATGTGCATGGTGTACTTTGAATTCTTTCAACCAGTAACATGTAACTAGTTCCTTCAAAACCATTGAGCTAACTAAAATTTATGATGCATAGATTTATATTTATTTCAGAGCATGACTTCTTTTCTTCTTTAAAATATTAGCCTTTAACAATAGTGAACAGAAAAGTCACACCACAGTCCTGTCTTCAGCTCACAGCTCTCCTCAGCTGACCTACATATACATACTTCCTGGGACAAGAGACAGGTTTTCCTCTAAGCTCTGACCTTATCCTGTCTGTGAATTCACATAGCCTTCCTGGGCGTCAGCACTCACCTCTAAAGGGAAGAGGATGAATTCAATACACAGCCCTAAGCTCTTGTGATTATGTTCCGTACTCTTAGGTTCTTTTCTCCCCATACTCTTAGGTTCTTTTCTTCCCGTGATGCCTCATGAAGTTTCTCTTCCCCTCTGCCTTATGCCCCTATACAGATGGTCCCCACTTCTGATGGGTTGGCTGCAATTTACAGACTTAATGATAATTCGAAAGCAATAGGCATTGGATAGAAACCATACCTTTTTCTTTTTTTAGATTAGATTTTTTTTTTAAACAGAGAGAGATGGATCGAGAGAATCTATTTTATTTTTTTCCATCTGGCTTTTGTTTCTTCAACACTTAATTGTGTATGTGATGCTGGGGTTCGAACCTGAGTCCTCACACACACCAGGCAAGTGCTCTAACCACTGAGCACCTTTCATTTTTAGTTTTGATCTTTTCCTGGACAAGGCTCTCCCATGATGCTGGGCAGCAACAAACAGCCCAGCCAGCCGCATGATCACAAGGGTGAGCAACATTACAACATGCTGCGGTATCAGCAATTTTTGGATACAGGCATCCAACAAATTACATCAGACTTTTATTGTAAAATATGCTTTGTGTTAGATGATTTTGCCCAGCTATAGGCTACCATAAGTGTCCTGAGTGTGTGTAGGTAGGCCAGGCTAACCTGAGATGCTCAGTAGGTTAGGGCTATTAGATGCATTTGACCTTATATTTTCAGCTTACCGTGGCTTTATCAGGACCTAACACCCTCATAGATAGAGGAGCATCTGTTTTGACTTATTTCACTTTCCATCATACTAGGCCTGCTTTTCCTTCTCTTACTTTCTCAAGGTTTAATTCCTCTGCAATCATCTTCTGTCTCCCCAAGTCCCAAGACACACACACACACACACACACACACACACACAAATACGAACTGCTTTATGGGAACTAAAAGACTGTAACAAACTTGTAGTTATTATAGGATTACACGGAAGAAACAAGTGATTTCCACTCAGCTTTGCCCTTAATCCCTCCAGAGAAACTACCTCAAAACAAAACAAACAAGAGCTACACTAAAAATTCAACTAATACAACAAACAACCATCTTTGATGCCACTGTTCAGCTTACCCGGAGGTAGACAACAGCACAAGCAAAGGGCTTTCCTTTTCCCCTCCACTCAGGACTGTCGGTCTTCCCCAGCTGGGTCAGGAAGATGCACACTCTCAGGGTCACTTTGTAGTTCAGGTGGATGCTCTAGTTTGAATGTGCCCCCTCCCAAACACGTGTTGAAACTCAATCCCCATTACAGTGGTATTAAGAGGTGGGGCCTTTGGGAAGGTGACAAAGTCCTGAGGTCTCAACCCTGGTAAATGGATTAATGCCTTAGAAGAGCTAGAGGGCGGGGACACTAGCTTAGGCCACTTTTTGCTTTCTGCTCTTCCAGCATGTGAGGACATGGTACCCACCCTCTTGCCATGTGAGGACACAGAAGATGCCCTCAGTGGACACTGAATCTCAATCTTGGACTTTGCAGACTACCAAATACGAGAAATAAATGTCTATTGTTTATGATTTACCCAGTGTGAGGTATTCTGTTACAGCAGCACAGACTAAGATAATGCCAGACTGCGCAGGCCCCCAAGGCAGGGCTTGGGAGTTACTGATTCTTTCCCTGTGCTTTTCACACGAGAGAGCAAGCTGCAAAGCCAACCACCCTTTGGGAATCTGCTCTTACAGAATGCTTTTGTGTAGATTTTTCTAGCCAGGTGAGAATTCAGATGGCATCTTTTCTATCCAAAGAAAAGAATAAGAAAAAAGGCAAGTTAAGTTTTCCCAAGAATTGTTCCCCATATCCTTGGTCAGGGTGATGTGATTTCTAAGGTTTCTTACAGCTTATAAAATGACATGGGGTGTTTGAAGGCTGAAGGAATTGTGTCAAACAAAGAAGGCAAGAAGAACTTCCAAGCCAAGGATATGCATGTGCAAAGCACAGCTTCTCTGTGTTCTGAGAACAGGGAGTAGCAGCCCAACACAGCTGCAGAGAAGCCACTGTGGGGTGGAGAGAGGGAGAAAGGGACAGGATTAGCAGGAGGGAAACCTGTAAAGATAAGTGAAAGCTAGACTTCAAGGGCTAAACTGCCCCTGCTGCCCGGGAGCTCACAAATGGAGGCTCCTGTCCAATTGGTTTTGTAATTCAACAAAACATTGAGATGGAATTCTGAAATTTCTCCTTGGAGGTTCCCATTTAACAGAAGAAAAAATATCAAGAAGTCATTTGAGGAGCTGGAGCAGTGGCTCAGAGGTTGGAGCACTTTCTTAGCATGCACAAGGACCCAGGTTCCAACCCCAGCACCACATACACAGCTGAGTGTATGAGAGAAAAAGGCCAGATGAAAAACTGGTTAGAATCGATTCTTTCTCCCTCCCTCTCTCTCTCTCTCTAAAAAAAAAAAAAAAAAAAAAAAGGGAAGAAGAAGTCATTTGACCCTAACTGCTGAAAAGTACAATTATGAAAAATGGATGTGAGGTTGGAATTTTTATTTGCTTTTCTCTATAAAAACAGGTGGGGTGGAAGATCTTTCCTTCCCCTGCTCTACCTCCCTCCAGCATCAAGAAGTCATTGAGTAATCATCAGTAGGAGTAAATGTGCATAATTACAATAATTCCAAATACTTTACAGTGCATTTATGACTTGGGAATTTAGGTTTCAGAACATGATCATTTGCCATCAAAGAATTTCCAATACATATTCACTTTGATTGGTTTTGGACTTACAGACTAGTGATGTGTGTTAATCACCTTGCTTAATGGCTATTACCAGGTTCTCTGCAGAGGCATGCCTCCCCATACCTGGTGAACCTCTGATGAGCAAAGAACTGCCTTCAAGCAAGATTATCATTCTGAAACACTCACACATTTGCCCAAATCTATTATTTCTTGCTCCAAAGCCTGACAGGCACCGTATAAGCACAAGGTAGCATTGCTGAGAATATAGTTCAGTGGTAGAGCATGTGTTTGGCATGCCCAAGGCCTTGGCTTCAGTCCCAGACACACACACACACACACACACACACACACACACACACACACACAGTGTAAGAGAGCAGGTTTGCCCTCACCCTTTCCCCCCTCATGTACACCTTCATCCTTATTGTGTCCGTTACCACTGAGACACACCAGATGTCTTAGTCAGTTCAGGCTGCCATAACAAAATGCCATTGACTAGGTAGCTAAAATTGAAGAAGTTTGTTTCTCATAATTCTGGAGGGCAGAAAAATTAAAATTAAGGTACCAACAGAGTTGGCATCAGGTGAGAGCTCTGTCCTTGGGTTGCAGATGGCCACCTTCTTCTATGTCTTCACATGGTCTTTTCTTGGAGCTCAAGTTGAAAATAAAAGAAAACCCTCTCTTCCTCTTTTTACAAGGCCACTAATCCCATCTTGAGGGCCCCACCCTCATAGTCTAATATAACTCTAAGCAGACTTCCCGAAGTCCCTATACCCAAATATATCCAAATATCTCCTTAGGGGTTAGGGCTTCAAAATATGAATTATGAGGCAACATGTTCAGTCCATAAGATTCTGCCCTTGGCATCCAAAATGCCCACCTTTCTTGCATGCAAAATATATCCATTCTATCGTAATAGCCTTCAAAGTCTTGACTCATTCCAGCTTCAACGCAACAGTTCAAAGTTTCAACTAAGTCAGATATGCATGAGACTTGAGATATGATTCAGCCTGAGGAAAATTCCTCTCCAGCTGTGAGACCGTGAAACCGGTGGATGCTATGCGCTTCCTAATTACAATGGTAGGGAACAGGCTCAGTAGAGATGTTCCCATTCCAAACTGAGAAACAGGAAAGAAGCAAAAGGTCCCAAGGAAATTTCAAGGCTACCAAGATGAATGCTCTGATATCTTGAGGCACAAGAATATCTTTGGTCCAACATTCTGCTTTCCAGGCAGGCCTACCTTCAGGACCCACTGAAGAGACTGTGTACCTAGGGCTCTCAGTTCAACTGGGAGGACCCATTCCTGAGATACTGAATAAAGTCTTTCTGGCCTCTGAAACTAGAAATGTGGCCACACCTTTTGAAATCAGTGAGCAATAGCCTGTCCCCTGGGTCTGCATTAGGAGAAGGAGCCTTGATGGTCTCTGAATTACCCTTGGAATCATTTTCCTTTTACTAGAAGAACAGCACACATTTAGCCAGTTTTTGTAGAATCTCAGAACTCCAAAAGCCTTCTTTCATTTCATCTCATCTCCATTCCCCTTCAGTTCAAACTAAAAATTGGGGGTTAGGATTGGGTAAGACATTGACAAATGTAACAACTGCTCTCCTTATTTGCATTTCACCTGTGCTTTACCTGAGGAAGAAAAAATTAGCGTGCTAAAAAATTTACTAACACTCATTTTGAAATGTACATTTCAGTGTGATTCAATACCTTAACAATGTTGCACAAACATGACCACTACCTAGTTTCAGAACTTTTTCATCACTCCAATAGATATCCCATACCCAATAAGTAGCCCCTTCCATAGCAAACACCAATCTACTTTCTTTCTCCATATATTTGCCAATTCTGAATATTTCTGATAAAGGGATCATACAATAATGTGACATTTCATGTCTGGCTTCTTTCACTTAACTAAAGCAGAATTTTAGCCTTCTTAGCTAGGGAAGGCAAAAAATAATATTTTTGTGATATACAGATTAGAAGTTTTCTTTAAAATGTCACCAACCTTTTACTTCAGTTTTACCAAGATTTGGTGACCTTGTCTGTTTCACCTGCCCCAGACATTCTCCCTGTGTTATCAGCTCTTTCCACAGACATTTCAGGCAGCCTGATCACAAGTTGGCAATGGGCCAGGTTGGAGAATGTGAGGCCACTTCATGGGATTCATTCTCCTCCATCGAGGAGGACTTCTTCCCTAAAAATGACCTGGCAGGACCTTGGGTCATAATATCATGCAGTCCTGAGGGACCCAAGGATGTTTAAATTTCAACACTTAATAAAAATAAAAGCAAGTATATCTCTAGCAGTAAATTAAGTGACACAAGGTTATTTTAAAAAAAGAAAATGGACCCCACATCAGTTCCAAAAATCATTTTCAGATGAAAATCTTCCCCCCAACGTGAGTCAAAGATAACTGCACTCATGGTTTGCACAGCACAACCACTGGGTTTTAAAGGGTCCCACGTTTGCTCAGATACTGGTTGCTACAACGTGGGTACGCTGACAGAATTCATGACTTTATTGGACGCACCACGTGGATGGCCAGCCAAGACTACAAGTCTACTGGAGTTTTGTGGGAAAGGAACAGCTTGGCAGCCCCCCAGTCTAAAGGGTCTGAGAATGGCACGCCACAAAAGCACAGGGTCCTGAAGAGCAGCTTTAAAAATTGAAGCACTTGGAGGCCCAGTTCAAGGGATTCAGTCTGTGTCACAAATTTTATTTGCTGTAGACTCTCACAGTTTTATTTGGTCTAAAGTAGGTACTTAAGCAGAGGCCTGTCTTTCTTGGTTTTTGTTTGTTTCCTTTTTTATCAATCTTTCTTTTTCTTAAAAACGAAACACAACTCCATTGTTTTTAACCTTTGTTCCTATTTCTATACTGTTATAATTTATATATTTGCTAAGATCAAAGTGAAGATTCATCCTCAAACAAGCTCATGTTGCTTTCCTGCTTCTACTTCAAAATATGGACCGCTCAGCGTTTACAATTTTATCCCATGATGACTCGCTCGGATTTAATCATATGCACAGGAACTGCAGTAACTCACTAAACAAATCCATGTGAGGATAAAAGGAACATTGCAGGCTTGATCTGGGCACAGAGGCCTTTCTATTGTTCTCCTTTCCCGAGGTTTCTGGAGTCTGTAACTGAACACAGCAGACTCTGGTTAAAAAATTCACGATTCCTTTTTAAATAATAGCATTTGTCTTTTTATGAGGTCTTTCAGCTTAAAAGGACCATTATTTCACTCCATAAATATTTACATTAAAAAGACATGACTAGAGGCAATGAGACTGAGTTTGAACAGATATACCTAAATTTACCCACACAAATGAAAGAGTCCCGTCCAAATAGGTAGCAACATTCCAAAGATTTTCAAAACAGTTTGAAACTCCTATTAGAAACTACACTGAAGGAACTGTTTTGAATGTCCTGATGGTTTGAAAAAAAAAATCTTTTCCTCATTGGAATAAGTTTATTTTTGGAAATGATCAAGCCATTCAAAAAGGCAGATGGTAATTGACTGGAGAGCACTTCTTTAGCCTAAATAACTAGTGACTACAGTGTAAAGAGATTAGCTTTTTCTTTAATATGATTTCTTAATTAATCCTAAAGACAATTCCAAAAGAGGTTCCTAAGAGGTTTATAACAACAACAAGCACTATTGAAAGAAGTACTTAAACTTGCAAAGCATATGCGCTGAAAAAGATGACATTAATTTGAATATGTGCATTTTTAGAAGAAAATTAAACTCCTCGCCTTGTTTGATTTTCATACTATGTTACTGGAAATTAGCGAAGGGGAGTTGGCTATTTTTCAGCTTGGAACAGTACCAATTTTAATCTGACAATTCCATTTTTGGAGTGAACAGATGTACAAAACCTGATATACCTTCAAAGAGCTGTTTTAGTTACCTCTTCCAAAACATATTTAAAATGTTCATGTGGATATACAATCTGGAAGCCAATGTATATTCTATATGCACATGTGATAAATATACATATGGCATAAACATAATCACAAGTTATAATAAATAAATCATTAATTAAAATATGCATACAAATATTAACAAAATATTAAAATACTAACTCTACTCACTAGAATTTACAGTTTTATTTTCAGAGGCTTGTTTCCAACACTGACTTTAGTCAGCATATCTACGACTGGGCTGCAAGAACAGCAAAATGGGGTTGGGTGTGTAGGTGTAGCTCAGTGGTAGAACACATGCTTAGTGAATGTCCCTGGGTTCAATCCCCAGCACCCGCCTCAAAAAAAGAATGGCATATACTAGAAATGTGGACATGTCAGAGTGTCATACGAATTAGCTTAAACGAGCTTTGCATTACACCCTCAAAGAGGTATTTAATACAGATAAACTTAGGTTTTGTTTTTCATGTTCCTGTCCACAAGGAAAGGCAGAAGGACATTATCACACATTGGGCATTATTATAAGCCAAGAACTGAACTTGTTATTAATTCATTGCTCTCAATATCTATGAACTAAATATTTTTATCCCCATTTACAGACGAAGAAACCAAGGCTGGAGGATTTAAACAGCACGGGGGAGGTATGCATTTAAATCAGCTGATTAGGAGCAAAGAAAAAAACCAAAGGCCACACCCACGTGTTTGGGAAATGAAAAGGAAGTATCTTCCCACAGAGATTTTCCTTTACAAAAAAAAAAAAAAAAAAATACATGGATGCTATCATTGCCCCTAATTGCTTTTTTCATTAATTTCAGTAATTGTTTTGCCATACTTTTCCAAAAATGAAAAAAAAAATTACCTACCAGTCTGGGAAAATAAAATGTTCTAGGAATTTTTATCCTATTACTTCTGCAATAAGCCTTTGGAAACCAGTTAAGGGCTTGAATCAGTTAAGTGTCTAGGTGGGACATTTAAAAATAAGGCAAGCTAAATAAGGAACTGTTTAAAGTAAATATAACAAAAAAAATCATAGTCCTTAGTTAAAAGATATTAGGAAATGTAAACCATCTATGGCAGTAAAAGGTTAAAGATTTAAATTAAGGAAAGAACAAGGAGGAGGTCTTTCAAATAAAACACCAGAGGAAATTGAGACTCAACACCAGGGCATTTCATTTGACCTTCAAGACATATTTTACTGGTGACTTTTTTGTTTTTAAAAGTGTTTCTGATTTGATTTCGTTCTTTTTTTACTTGTTAGTGACCCCAATTTACCAACATACCTCCCAATTCCTAGTAAAGCTTAAAGCTTGTTCATTTAGAGGTTTATTTTCCTGTTCAAACACTACTAACAACTAGAAAGGAAAAAAAAACTAAAAGAAAACAAATAATGAATTTTCCCATCATCTTGATGGGAAACAATTTTTAAAGTATAACTCCATAATTTATTAAGATTTCATAATATTACCTAATTTTGTGAGAATTTCATATTCATTGCCTTCTGTTTGTTGAAAACTAACATTACCCAAATCCTATAAGGAATTACATGACTAAAAAAATACTCCTATCCAGAAACCTAGACTTGTAACTGTTATCAGAGGAGTTCTCAAATGTCTAAATTGCTTGAATTGATTCTGGCAATTTCTGTTTTCCCTAAGCCTGCATCTGTTTTCATGCTGAAAGGATATATAGAAATTTGTATACATTGCTTGTCTTGAGTTGACAGCTTATGAACCAGAGCTGAGTACAAAATTTTCTTCCACTTCAAAGGATATACCCCAGGGTGCAAAGAAAGAAAGGATCAGGTCTTTCCAGCCAAACACTGCCCTCTGGCACTCAGACACAACTCCCCAGGGACAGAAGAGGGCAAACCCTGGCCCCAGTAGCTCTAGGTAACATTTCCCACAACCCCTGGCTCATAAATATTGACATTTGGGAAAAATCAGAGCAAAAAAAGGAAACAACAGGGCATCGCAAAAAAAAAAAAAAATAATAAAAATAAAAATAAAATAAAATGAAATGCTTATATATTTTCTAAAACCTACTTTATCTAGGATACTACTATGATTTTTAAAATAAAATATACCCTCAGAATTTAAAAAATAGTATTATCCACCAACAACTAGAGAATATAGTAAACAAATATTCAACAGAATTCTTTTTCCTTGGGATTTTTTTGTTTGTTTGTTTGGTTGGTTGGTTAGTTTTTCTTTTTTTCTTTCTTTCTTTTTCTTCCCCCCTTTGGCATGAGGACAATACTTTCAACTAACTGAACTGAGATTACAGCTATTTTTTCTAAAAAGGAATACAGCAACATTCTCAGATAATTTTTTTTGGCTGAATACCAATTTAAAATCAGCGAATTTGGAATCATATTTTCAGCTAAATATTTTCTTTTTCTTTTTAAACATTAGTCTCCACTCTTCTTTGCTTCAAAAAAGTAGAAATCATATGGCAACTCAGGCCCTAGAATTCTCTCCTAGGCCCTAAACTGTTTCCACTGTGGAACTACAGCGCAACCTGGTGGTCACTGCTGTTATTATCACAAGTTATTGGGTTTGAAGGTTAGAAAACCAAAATAAAGGAAAAGTGTAGAGTTTAAGCTTTCAGAAAATAAAGTATCAGGGAAAATACCAGTAAGACTCTTTTAGCATCATAATTACAAACAGATCTTAAATTTTTTTAAATGTAGTATGCCTTTGTGTAATACTTTACTAAGGTTACTGATGAGACTTTACATCAACTAATGGAATTTTTAACATTCATTTATTTTCATAATACTTCCTTTTTGTGACTTACAATTATCTAAACTATGTTTTAAAAAAATTTAAGAAAATATCTAAATCAGAGACACAAGAAAGTAAACCAAGTTTTCTATCAGCTATAGGAGATATTTTTTTCTCCTTTGTGCCCTGGGTACAATAAGCAAAGTTAAAAGGAAAAATGATACATTTGTCATAAGACTTCTCCCCAGCCTCCAAAGTCTAGTTAACAAGAACTTAGTTAATTAAATTTATTTTGGTTCTTACAAGGGAGATGTATTCTTTAAATACATTCCTCTATGCATAATCTACTTGCCACTGAAAATTGAAATAGCACATTAAAATTTCCTTTTATTGCTATTCAAATTTTTGAAAACCACAAAATCTAATTCTATGCCACAATTATTATGCTCCAATGAAACTAGTCAATGCTTTCTTTGTATTCCTTCTCCACAAGTCACTTTGCTTCAAATATTTCATGTTGGGTTTCTTCTGACTTCAGGGTTCTAAAACATACAGAAACAAAGTGCTACTTTGGATCAGATCGAAAAGTAGAACTAAAGCATACTGAAGTCATTTGAATGCATTCAAACTATGACATTTCTTATAAATTGTTGACATCTAAGTAGGAAGGAAAAGATGAAAGAAGAAAAAAGATTTCACGGAACTCATATTATCAAAACAATTAATATTTATTCTGTCCTAGCACAGAACAGCTTTCTCCACCTGCTACATAAAATTACCGTCAAGGAAAACTAGTATAAGAATAAAGTTTATGCCTAAATCCACTCTATGTCATAATTTTTCTCCATTCTGGCATTCTCAGCAGAATCCTATCTATGATAGCGGCAATAACTGCAACCATATTTGAAGGTTTCATTTCCTGACCCTGTCTGAACTGCCTTAAGCCCAATGTCTCTTAGCTGTTCTCTTTCAGGCTGAGAAAATCTATTAAGAGGTATCTCAGTGTTACCATCGCTTTTTCCTTCGAGATAATGTCCTCACACTTTTCCTCCTGTAGGGCAAGCCATCTCTGATTTCCTGTGAGATCTTTGCTCTTGTGTCCTGCTGTTGGGGTGGACCTTCTGGCAGAGGGGAAGAGAATTTAAGACCAGGCTTGACAGTCAAGTTACTAAGACCCTTTTCTAACATTTCTGATCAGATGCGGTGAGAGGCTATTGAACCTTCCCGGGAATTTTCTTCAGAGGGAACTGGAGAAGGCTCTGGGGCCGAGGTTGGGTTAAAACTCTGCAATGGGTCTATTGGAGGTCTAGCTACTGCTCTATGCTCCTCCTGGGTCTTTGGGTCCAGCAAAAGGTAAAAATGAACTTTCATTTTCAGTAAATATATTTTATTTTTTCCATAAAGACAATTTTACCTGCTTTCTTTCACAGCTAGCAGTACCAGTGATGCAAGACTTTTTGTACAAACTGGCTATTCATAGTAATTATAATCTTTTAGTTTACCATGTAGCAGCATTAACTCCACATTGAAAAGTTTGTTAGCTCTAGAAGATAGAGGCTTACTAAAACTTAGTTCATCAGTAATGTCATACAACACAGAGAAGACACAAATATAGCCTTTAAGCAACTTGAAATCTTGCATATGGACAGCAGGAAGTACATGGTCTGCTAACGTACAGCTTAAGAAGGCCATCTATACTAACAAGCAACTGTCTGAGTCATAGAACCTCTGTAGGCCTGGATGGCATCAGCTGGAGACAGCCCATCCCCATGAGGCCTGTGGTCTGCAATTCAAAATAACTCTTGGTTTTATTTGCATCCTTGTGTTCCTACTTAACCTCCCTTTTAAAACCTCCAAAGAGCAAGGCGAACTTGGGTGGCTGTCCCCCATCTTCTCAGGTTTCAAATGAAGCTGCCTTCCTTGCCCCAACACATTGCCTCTCAACTTAACTGGTCTGTTGTGCAGTCTGCAGTTGGACCTGGGCCTGCTAACAATAGTACTATACACCCATTCTCTCATCTAACCCTTTCAACCCCCTATCAAATTAAGGATCTCCACAAAACAGATTAGAGAACTGAATACAAAGGATATGAAGTTCAGAGTGACTGAGCTAGTAAATGAGAGCAAGAACTGGATCCTAGGCCTGCCTGCTCCAAAGCCCTGGCTCGCAATTGAGGATAGGCGCTCAATAAACATTTGACTTTCTGAACAAATGCACCTATTACAAGGATATTAAAGGCAAACCTAGAACAGACCCAAAGTCTTTTGTCTACAACCAGCACTTTTTCCAGTAAGCTTTAGGCACACTTTGAATTGCCTTTTGCTACTGCCTTCTTTTGAGTCTGCTGAGTCTCCACTATTGTCTAGAAATGAACAAAGAGGAAATACTAGGCCCAAGTCACCTGTACCTTCCACAAGGAACTACCAGGAGATCTTTACCACTTTTATGCCATAGATCTCATTAGAAGTCTAGTGAAGCTTCTGGAAACATTTTCTAAATAATCTTTTAAAATACATTACTAAGGAGATCAACTATTTTTAAATAAAAATTTTAAAAAATTAATTTGTAGTACATGCATTTGTTTATTAATGCATTAAATAACAAGCTCAATACTAAGGTTGCAACTCATTGGTAGAGTGCATGATTGACGTGCATACAAAGGAAAAAACCCCAAGTCTAACATCAGATTTAATTATTCAACTACTATATTTTCAAAGTAACAATGAATACAAATGACATTGTGAAATATCTGTAACCCCTGTAATACAACATGAATAAATCTGTGATTTCTATTGGTGAGAAAGATATTAATATTAATGTGATATATGGCCTATATTCATAATTTTTTATAAAATAACAAATTTCAGTTTAAAATTAATTAAAACATTCATTTTCTAACCAAGATCATGAACTGAATTAAAGAATCAAGTCAAATTTAAATCTTTTCAGAAACTAAATTTTTTAATTCTTAAATTCTGTCACAAATATAGCAATATATAGGAAATGTATATCTTAATTAATATGTGAGATATTTACTTTAAAATAAATGGTCTGATATAAGGCAAGACTCCAAAAATAATCACAAATCTAACCTAGGAAGGTATCAAACCAACCTTGCCTAAGTTTTGTGACAGTAAGCAATAAATAATGTCATTGTCTATAACAATAATTCAGTTTGTGTTAGCCAATATCTATTGAGCTACTAACTATTCCAGATCTTATTCTGAGATTTTTAGGAATCTTGAGACAGAGTCTCACTAAGTTGCTGAGGCTGGCTTTGAACTTGCGATCCTCCTGCCTCAGCCACCCCAAGCCACTGGAAGTACAGTGGTATACCACCACCCTAGCAGGAATCAGATTTTCAGTAGTGAATGGAGGTTAACACCCCTGTGAGTAATCTGCAAGTCAGGAAGAGGGTAATTTGGCTAATGAAGGCATAACTTCTGCTCACTAGGGTGACAATTCCAAGTATATCTAGGTCCAATAGGGTGGAGTACAAATTGCTTCTAGAGTAACCTACCCATTAATATATTCTGTTTTGGTTTATTTCCCTTATTTCACACCCCCCACCCAACACGCATATACATTCTATAAATTCTGGAGTCACTTCCCAAATAAACTTTCACATTTACATCCTTATCTCAGGGTCTGCTTCTGAGGAACTCAAACTAAAACGGAATGGTTACTGAATTAAATCCTCATTTGCAAATGAGAGGCTCCAGGAGCTTGCCAAATATGGCAATGAAATGGACAGTGATAGGCCTTCTTGTTGTGCACTTAATCAGAATTCCCTCTAACTACCAATAATTATGCTCCTATTGGCTACAAGCCACTGGAAGAATCCCTTTAAGAATATCTTGGTTGCAAATGAAAACCACATTAAGATATCACCTTACGCCAGTCAGAATGTCAAAGATGAAGAAAATAAACAATAATAGATGCTGGAGGGGCTGTGGAGAGATAGGCACACTAACACACTGTTGGAGCTGCAGACTGGTACAGCCCCTCTGGAAAGCAGTGTGGAGAATCCTCAAAAAACTAGGGATGAGCCCACCACACGACCCTGCTATTTCACTCCTGGGAATCTTTCCAGGGGATTTAGAATCAGCACATTAGAGTGACACAGCAATATTTATGTTCATAGCAGCTCAATTTACTGTTGCTAGGCTATGGAAACAACCCAGATGTCCCTCACTGGATGAATGGATCCAAAAACTGTGGTACATTTATACCACGGAATTTTACACAGCAATTAGAAACAATGATACTGCAGCCTTTGAAGGTAAATGGATGGCTATGGAAGAAATTATCCTGAGTAAAATTGGCTTAACCCAGAGAACTAATGGTTGATTGTCTCCACTCATCTGTGGAGGTTGGGACTAGACCGTGGCCAGTGAGAAAGTTGGTCTATTATCATGTCTTAAATCCAGATAAGATGTAATGCTATACAACATAATCCTTTTTTAGAGATATTGTGGGAAGGGAAAGGGAGGGATAAGGGTGGGCAATTGGGGGGGCACTCCTGGGGGTAACTGTAATATCCAGAATCTATACACATTTTATATTATTTTGTTAAAAACTTGCATGGTTGTTCAAAAATTTAAAATAATTAAAAAAAAAAGAATATCTTGGTTGGGGGCTGGAATGGCTCAGTGGTTACAGCACTTGCCTAGCATGCACCAGTATACAAGTTCAAACCCCAGCACCATGTACACATCAAAGTCTTGGAGGAACAGAAGCCACATGAAAAACTAAAGGAAATTGATTTTCTCTCTCTCTCTCTCTCTCTCTCTCTCTCTCAGTCCCTCTCTCTTAAAAAAAATAACTTGGTTAATCCTTTCAACTTTCCTATATGGTAGCTATCATTATCCTTCAAATACAAACAGAGAAATTGAAGCTCAAGGGTGTTTTCAAAGTCACATAGTTATGGCAAATGCTATCCTCCTACAACACATTGCTTCCCTGTTTCAGGGCAAAGTAGTTTATGACACATTGCCTTGAGGTACCTAAAACTGAGATGAGAACACACAACATTTATACATGAAAAAATCACTAGCAGGCTGGGAATACAGCTCAGTTGTAGAGCACTTGCCCAGCATACACAGGGACTGGGGTTCAATCCCCAGTACCAAAATAAATAAATTAAATAACCAGGCACGATGGCACACACCTGTAATCTCTGAGACTTGGGATGCTCAGTAACTTAATGAGTCCCTAACCAACTTAGCAAGGCCTTGTCTCAAAATAAAAAATAAAAGGGATAGGATGTGGCTCAGCGGTTAAGTGCCAAGTGCCCCGAGTTCAATCCCTGGGTACAAAAAAATTAAAATAAAATAATAAAAAAGAAAACCCAGAAGTAGAAGAGAGTAAATGGAAGTGTTTGACAGAGAGCTCAGGTAACTCCTATTGGAGTCAGAAGACAGAGAAGGGTGAACTGGGAATAGTAGGGAAGTCTTCCCCATTGGAGGTTACTTAGGCTGAGCCATAGTGCATGAGTTGGATTCAATTGTGAAACATGGGACAGGGAGAGTTCCGGGCAAGCAGGATGGATAAGCACAGTTCAGAAGTTGAGTTAAGCATGAGTACTGTGACAGTAAAAGATCGATGGCCTGAGGGCAGGCTATAAAGGCTATAGGGGTCCAGGCCATATTGTTGAGGTCAGTGAATGCCAGGAAAGAAATTTGAAGTTCATTTGAATACGTAGGTAGAGCAAACAAAAGCTGTTAAAAGCAGAAAATCTACATGATCAAAATATTTCATCAGATTCAGTTAGCAGTAGAGGGCAGAATCATTGGAAGTAGAAAGACTGGTTAGTAGACAGTCCATGCCTATGGTAATAAAGATCTAAGCAAGAATAATGGACAGAAAGGTGTAGGCTATATTACTGATAGCTGTCAAATCTGAGTCACCAAGAGTTCAGAGAGAAAAAAGTAAAGAAAGTTCCTTTACTGTACCAGGGTAATAGGGAAAATGATAATATGAACAGGAAACTAGAAAGCTGGAGGTAAGAGAATAAAGAAAATAACTCTCAGGGTATTACTGTTTCTCTAAATATTATACTTTAAGATTTCAGAATGATCTGAAATGCTCCCACTTGCTAGACAAATGTAATTCAAATCTGTGGGTAAGGTACTTTCTCTTCTCCACTCTCCCCACCCCACTCCATGACCTGGTATCCACTCAGACCACTGTAGAGGGCATCTATTATTCCTGCCTACCCAAAATCCTCTCATTCTTTACCTGGAAACAGAATTCATCCTCCCTGTAAAGGCCTCATTCCATATAATACTGACGAGGATGAACAAAGCCCATTCCACCCATGCCAACCCTGCCCCTGCCCAGTTATAAATACAGGGTGCACAGCTCATACCAGGCTAATTAGACCACCCCATGCTACCTGCACAGTACAGTAAATCAGAAAGAGGAATGTGGCTAAACCCAAGCGAAACACTATCTAGAAACTTATTCTTGAGAAATAATAGGATGCACTTTTTCTGCTAAAATTAGGGTCCATAATAGGGATTAAAGTTTAAAATTAGTGGTTAAAGATCAAAGGCTGGGGTGAAGATTAGGAAAAGACCCTGTTAAAATGAGAAAATGAATCCTAGAAAAATAACTTTAACCCCTGGAACAAGCCATATCTGAAATTAGCTGAACTTCTAAACTTTCCAAATACAGTACATCATCAAAAAATTTTTTCTTTAAGAAAATAAAATTAGATTTCAATCACTTTGCTACCTAAAGAATTTTTATATAGCTAATTTTACTACCTTTTAATTAAAATGTGTCCTGCCTATGCCACAGCCCACACAATCTTCAAAGTCACTTTGTTCAAGCTCTTTCTTCCTTGATTACACTAAGTATGTGACTCTTACCCTCTCTCTGCCTCCTATGCCCAGGTTATATGCATTTATCTTTGTGTTAGTCAACTTTTTGTCACTGTGACCAAAAGCCTGTCACAACTTGGAAGAGGACAGGTTTATTTTGGCTCAAAGTTTCAGAGTTTTACATCCTAATCAGCCAGTTCCATTACTCTGGGCCTGAGCGGCAGCAGAACATCCTGGTGGAAGGGCACAGTAAAGGAAAGCTGCTCAATTCACGGAAGCCAGGAACCAGAGAGAGGGAAGGAGGAAAGAGCTTGGGCCAATATATAGTCTTCAAGGGCATTCCCCTGGTGACCTTCTTCCTCCAACCATGTCCCTTCTGCCTACAGTTTCCATCACCTCCCAGTAATCCATTCAGCTATCAATGGATTAATCCACTGGTGAGGTCAGAGCCCTCATGATCCACTCACTTCCCAAAACCCACCTCTGACTCCTGCTGCATTGGGCACCAATCCTTCAACGTGTGAGACTCTGGGGGACGTTCCAGATCCAAAAGATTACAATCTTGAAGAAATTTTTTAAAAAACTGCTATTTCCCCTACTGTGCATGGCCACTAGGAAAGGACAATCACAAAAATGTTTTCTGAAAAGGAGAAAGAAGCAAATGCGTCAAATCTAGATGGTAAATCACAGACCTAGCCAATATCCTGACTTCAACCCAGAGAATACCCAAACAGAGAATCTAGCCAAGTCATGCCAGGACATCTGACCTACAGAAATTATGACAATAAGCAGTTTGGGTTATCTTACACTATTCAATTTCTAGTAGTTTATTACCCAGCAATAGGAAACTGACACAAGCCAGATGCAGCAACTTGTCCTTCACCTTGAAACTGATATCTTGACATGGCTCAAAATTACTAGATCTTTAGAAAAGTGTAATGGAGACATACAGGCAGATTCCAAGGAAGTTGAGGACCTGGCACCCTAAATTTGGTTGTACCATATTTGCCAAGAGAAGTGGTTCTTCCAACTGTGCTTAAGCATCTTGGCCACCTTTTGCCTGAAGAACTTTCCTGGAATACTACAAGGAAGGAATTCAAAGACTTTGGAAGACTGAACTTCAATTTTCCAGCCTCAGACACAAAGACAACAGAAAACAGCTTTACAGAGACTAATGAGCCAATAATCCATAACAAATCCATGGTATGTACATGTGTGTATAGGCAGGTGTGGTTGTTTCTGCTTCTGCTTCTCTGATTGAACCCATAAAGTGATGAAGTTGAGGGCATTATCATTAATTTCATGTTCAAGGTACATCCTCCTAACTTACCTTAAAGTGTTATTACATACCTGTCTAGATAAGACAAAATCACACCTATCTTTCTCAATCTGGCTCAAGAGGTTCAGTATGTATTAGCCAATTTTAATAAAATCACTGTGAGTTGTCACCAACCTGTTCTTTTATTCTTTTCCCCTGCTTTGGTACCAAGGATTGAACTCAGGGATTTAACCAAATAGATATTATAAGAATTAACTCTTGGGCAAATGTAGGAGCAGTTGAGGAAATGAAGGTCAGAAGATCTGAGGGTCACAAACTAATCCTCTACACACCCTGGCACAAGTGGGTAAGTTGCAGCTACCAGGGAAGTCTGAGAAGCCAACTATACCCAGTAGCTTCAGAGGGACTGTGAAGGTACATCTCACGAAGAGGTCTATGGGGAGATGTTCCCATTGGATGATTACCAGCTCTGTGGATCTGCAGCCAAGCATCTGGTTAGCAGAAAGATGGAGCTGGGTCTATTTTTTTTTTTTTTTTTTGGTGAGCAGAGCTTACAGTTAGGAAGATGACTAAACACAGTAGGGAGGAGAGCAAGAGTAAGTGGGGATCAACAGACACCTCTCTGTCTGTCATTTAGACTATGGTGACCTGATACTAACCCTCTTTGCTTCCCTTCCACCACAAATCCCATGCAAGTTCCTTTATTGCCAACTCAACCACAGAACCATTCATGGAACATAATTCCAAGCATAACCAAGTTGCCAAAGCACAATTTGGCACACTGTTAGAATTGAGGACAAGAATGAGACTAGGTCTCAGGTGTAGTCAAGAAACAGGAGCTTAGACACCATCAGGGCTCTCCAGGCCTCCTATCTCTCTCACTGCTCTCTGCTCTCTGCTCACTGCTCATACACCTGTCACCCTGTAGATTGTCCTATCCCTTTGCAGGAAACCTAACTGCTGACAATTCCCAAGCCTGACTTCATAGGGTTTCTGCAGATGTGCTACCTGGAGACAGACTCTGGACTCCCTGTCCAGAGGACTGGATGGCATGGTAACATGGTTGCCCCTGCTGAAGAGTCAGAAAAGGCATTGTGGAGGAGGCAAGAGTTGAAAATCGGGATTTTATCAAATAGTTCTTCCTTTGATCATTCATTCACTTATTCATTCAATATTAAGTTGGGCACCACATTTAATGTATGGAAAAATAAATGACAATGGTGGCCAACCTGAATAAGAAGTATGAGAGAATCATTAGAAATGTTATTTCATTGCCAGAACAGTACAATTCAAGTGTGTAGTGTACTCCTACTCTAGCATCTTGTCACTTGTTGGGTGTTTCCTATCTGTTGGGCATTGTGCTAGATCCCTAAATGAAGTAAAAGATAATCACTGCTATCAGCTATAAAGATTTGCAAAATATTCATGTAATGTTTTTGTTTTGTTTTGTTTTTAGAGAGAGACAGTGAGAGAGAGGGAGTGTAGATTTTATTTATTTTCTTCATCTGCTTTTTATTTTTCTGACACATAGTTGTGTATGTGGTACTGGGGTTTAGACCCAGGTCTTCATGCATGCCAGGCAAATGCTCTCTCACTGAGCCACTTCTCCAGCCCTTCATGTAATTAGTTTTTATAAGAATAAACGTTCAAATAGTCACAACTGATCAAGAATGAGAACTGTGTATCACACACTGTAGACTTAGAGAAATGGTACAATTGGAACATGATGCACACAGTGCCCCAGACTCTCACCTCCTGACTACTGGAAAGGACATAGCAGGACACACAACAGGTGTGGCTCCAAAAGGACCTGAATCCCATGCCCCCTCACATACTTATGAGTGTTGAGAGACAGAACTCACTCAACTGAGTTGAGAAATTCAACCTAACTTGTACAAGGGGAAAAAATCATCCTTCTCACCTATGTATGCATGAATTTGTAACAATTCCCTCCAACATGTAAGACTATGTTGAATCAATAAGCAAATAAATTTTTAAAAAACCAGTGGGAGAGTTTTGGAACTGGACTGAGGTGGTGGTTTCACTTGCCCTGCATCATAAATCCACTAAACCTCCATTGAACTGTGCACTTTAAAATGGTTAATTTTATGTTATAAACATTTCACTTTAATAAAAAGAATTAAATGAAAGCAATAGAAAACAACCTACTTATCAACAGCTGTTTTTTGTTTTGCTTTTAACTTCTAATATTTGAGCAATGAATTCTAATTTTCATATATAAATAAAATTAAATTTTTGGAACAAAAAAAAAATCATCCTTCTCTCAGATAAAACTTGAAGCTATGTCCCTCCCTGCTCAGCTACCTTATGCCTGGACTGCCACACTCATCCAGAAAAAAAAATTTGTCTTCAAAGAAATGTAGGAGTTTAGAGTAAGCTGAGATAGACAGACAAATTCTCAGATAGGGTTTGAATAGGTGGGAAAAAGAGGATTGGGCATTCTAAACAAGGGACTGGCCTAGGCAAAGTTGCAGAGTCAGGAATAAGGATGTCTAGTTCACCAGTTTAGTAACTAAGGTGCTTAGTACAGTGCCAACCAATTGTAGATAGTCAGGAAGTATTTCTTGGATGGTTTGAAAGATCTTTGCATACATACTCCATCTCAAAATTGGAGCATAAAACAAATAATGATGTCTTGGGAAATATTCAAAGAACAAGGAAAAATTAACAACAATTTCATCCGATTTATTGGTAAGTAAGTTAAAACTTTTTAAAAAGTAAAACGCTTAAATTTTATATATTAACATGTGTGGATATATGTATGTGTGTAAATGTATAAACTACAAAATTCCAATAAGTTCTTCAAATAAAATATGAGTCATAAGAGAAATTTCTCCTTTTTAATATATTCAGGGAATACTCGAACCACTGGGAAACACATATTCACTCGTCTCTGTCATTAGGGATTTTATACTTGGAAAGCTTGGAAAATATGAGTAGAGGGTTTCTACTGGGCAAAAGAAAAGGGAAAAAAGTAATTACAATAGCAGCTAAGAGATAAGTTGTAAGATTCCTAACCTTTTTCTAAAGAAAGAGCTGCCCAAAAAAAGAAATCTTATTTAAATCAGCAGTAAAGTGGATTATATGCCCTTACAATAAATATGATAATCTACATTATGTAATATAATAATAGATGTCTGAAATAATATAAATATTATAAATAAAATTGAGTTCATATCGGTAGACTTCCACAGGAAAGTGCCTTGCATTATAAACCATCTTTGAGGGAAAATACACAAAGATAAAACCCAACTAAATGTCAGAATTTGTCATTGTATGCACACATGCACGCACACACATTCACAATCTCCCAAACTTAAAAAGTCAGATTATGTAATTATAATCCAGGTTGGGGGTGCAGCTCAGTGGTAAGGCACTTGCTTAGCATGCATGAGGTCCTGGGTTCAATTCAGAGAACCGCAAAAAATAAATAAACAAATAAATAAATTAACTAATCTCCTCTTAAAGTTGACAATCTTTAAGGCCCTGAGTAAAGATAATGGTACAGATAACACAATACACCACACAATAATATACAATGCAATAAAAGCTCATTATTAGAAATAACAGAGAGTAATTATAACTGGAAAGAAAAGCAGGACACCAAGCTTTATTTTGGTATTGCACACTTTTGCAAAAAAGTTTACGAGTCTTCAATTTCAAAATTTGCTCTCACTCTGCTTGCTTCACCTCTTCTAGAAAATACATGTGGCACAGTTTGGGATCCCTGTGGATAACCAATGTGATCAGCTCAGTGTTTCTATAAATTCAGATCCAGATATTGCCAACCATTTGCTCTTTGCAAAGACATAGGGCACTTATTTCAGGATGTTAGTTCTATTACTTTTTTTAAAAATGCTGATGACAAAAATTCAAATGGAATGAATTTCAATGACTCACCATCTTCCCTTCCACTGATTTTTTTTTAAAAGAGAGAGAGATGGTAAGAGAAAAAGAAAGAGAGAATCAACTTTTACTTAGTTTTTCATGTGGCTCTCATTGCTCCAACCCTTCGTTGTGTACATGGTGCTGGGATTCGAACTGTGTCCTTGCTCATGGCAGGCAAGTGCCACAACTGCTGAGCCACCACTCCAGCCCCCTTCCACTGATTATTTTAAAATGATTCTTGAGAAGAATGCTTCAGTGTGGGATCGACAGGCATGGCTGATCCTATAATCAGTGCCAATGGCCATGCAGTTAATTCAACCTGTAGTGATGAGACTAAAACGTGAAGATGGCTGAAATAATTGCGTCAAATCTGCAGCAGGCCAGTTAGTTCAGTGGTAACAAATAAATGAGGGTGTATTAAAAAATCACAATGGATCATATTCTCCATGGGTAAAATAGGAGTGAAGATGGTGTGGTAGCAGTCAATTTCAGGAAACTAGCAAGTAAAACACAAATCATTAACATTTATAAAGGCAGACAATAAAAATAAACAATACTGTATAATATAAATGTAGGTAGATTTATGACCCAACTGCCTAATTTCCAGCTCATCCCTTTTCATAATAATAATAATAATAATAAGCAATGGAAGCATTGGGGAGTCAGAATATTTTAAATTAAATTATTTTTAATATTTTGGTTTCATTATGTTGGGTTGGATTTCTTCCACCTGTCACTCTGAATCCATCCTGTCTTCACCTCTGGCTTCCTCTGGGTTTGGCCAATGGGGGCGGGGCGTGAATGGCAAAGCAGAGGAAGGGAGGGGCGAGAGCATTGCTTCTGCTCCCCTGTGGGCTCATTCTTTCAGAGGTCATAGCTCATTCCAGATGGCCCATGCACACAGCCTATCTCCATGTTCTGGTGGTCACTGCCTCCTCTTTGTCCCATTACTGAACTATCCCAAATGGTTTCCATCCTCCTCACTCTGCTCCTCAAATCACTCAATTTATCATGTATTTTCAACTGAAAGTTTGACTGAATCATACTGTTAGTAATTATATTTTAGAATTATTTGGTACTTAGTGTTCATTCAAAGCAATTATTTGATAATAACAAAAGGTATTTCCCTTTTCCCTGTGCATGATTGGCTTGATAAGCCTCAGGGGACTGTAACTTCAAAATTATCTCTGAGCCCTCCTTCAAGGGTATGTGACCTCACTTTTATTAAAACGGTTCTGGGTTTATGTGGTTGGGGGGAATAAGCAACTTTGCCAAGTTGGTTCAAGTCAGCCCTCTATCAACCAAATGTATAATATTTTGGTGATACACATCAAGTAGTCTAGTTATTGAGTTTCATTCTTATTGGGACATAATTTCCCAGGACATTTTTGCATGCTTTCAACCAGCTTTTGTTCTGGACTATCTTTTCATGGGTATTTATGCAGCTAACAGCCTTGGAAGATACAGTGTCTGCATCTCAGGCAGAGTGTACATATTTTCCCTTATCAAGATCTAAAAGGTCTTCCTCAAGAGCAAAGGTGGAGCAGGTATGCTTGCACTGCATTACAAAAGACAGGAATTCTAGGCTGGAAGTTGCTTGACTGTGATACAAACCTACAGCATGCCCAGCATACTTGTGGGGCCCTGCATATCACCCCTTAGGACTTGGATGGTAAAGTAAACCAGCGCACATATGCCTTTGTTCATACTGCTTGCTCTGCTGTGAGAGCAAAAGGTCTCTGTCTCCAACCCATGTATTTCATATTTTCTGCCAGCATCTATGATCTGTGGTGTGATCTAAACTGCAAGCCTATGTGTTAGTCAGCTTTCTGTCAGTATAACAAATTATCTGAGATAAATTACAGGGAGAAAGAGGGTTTATTTTGGCTCCCAGGGTTTTTTCTTTAATAAAAATTATGCATTTTCATTGTCCCAAACACAACGAAATACACGAGAAAAAATGGTGATAAAAATATCATTAGGGAAATAAATCAAGAGACAAAAAATTTCATTTCATTTAAGTATGTAAATGTGACTGATGCCTGTCATGGATGTGAAAGTTTTATGTTTTTGCTCATTGAAATTATATATTTTCTATTGCTTTAAATTTGCTGTCCACATATATACAATGGAATTCTATTCTGCTATTAGAAAGAATGATATCATGGCATTTGCAGCCAAATGGATGGAGATGGAAAAAATTATGCTGAGTGAAATATCCCAAACTCAGAGACTCAAGGGCTGAATGTTTTCTCTCATAATGGAAGCTAGAATGCAATTGGAAACAGACTGAAAGTTGGCTAAGCTAATAATAACCTCAACATGGGTGAATTATTACATGAGCAAGGGGAACCTTGCCTATGTTGCTGGGGGGTGAAGGGAGTGGGGTAAGGAGGGGAGTACCCTTCACAATTCTTAATAGTCTAATGACTCCCACCCTCAGGTAGCTACTATCCTGAAGTCAGTCCATTTCATATCAGACCCTTTAACTTTTATAACTATAATCACTGTTCCTCTGGCTATCAGTCATTAAAAACTGCTACTTGGCTTTTTCCTTATCTGGACCCTCCTACTTTCATTGATTAGGGAAACCATATTAACTACACTCTTCCCTAGTGGCAGCTATAATTACTATTAAAGCACTGCAAAGATGGTGGTACTTCTTATATCCATATTTTTCTCTAGGCCCCTGCTTGGGGAGATAAAGATTGGGTGCCTGGGTAGGCTATACATGAAAAGTTTACTCTTCCATCTCTATTTCCAAAGTCTTAACATTCCACCTTCTACATTTTGCCAAGGAAATTTTAGCACTTTGATTTCTTTAATGTGGGCCCATTTAGTCCAGGTTTACTTAGGATCATTCAAGATGCTTTAGGTAGCATGATTTGCTGAAGAAGGGAAGAGTGTGAAAGGACCTTGCACCAGCAATGAAATACTTCATCTTGACTCTACTCAAAACCTACGGGCTGGAACCACATGTTCCCTCCTGCAAGACGGACAGCAAAGTGCAAATCTCGGGGAAGGAGAGAACTAGATATTTGTGAGCACCATACCCACATAATTTAGGGTTGCTAAAAGGATGAAGAGTCTCAATAACACAGACTATCCACACATCCTCGTAGACAGTCCCTGCCTACAGGATCTATCTTCATTTTTCTTGAACACCCATCAGAACCAGACTTTCTGAAATGATCAACTTAAAGACTACAGGGGCTAGAGCGGTGGCTCAGCAATTACAGCGCTTGCCTGGCATGCACGGGTACATGAGTTCAAACCCCAGCACCACGTATACAATGAAGTCTCCAAGAACTGAAAGCCACATGAAAAACTAAATAAAGTTGACTCTCTCTTTAAAAAAAAAAAAGGGGGGGGGCTGGAGCCGTGGCTCTGAGGTTACTGCGCTTGCCTGGCCTACGGAAGTATACGGGTTCAAACCCCAGCACCCATGTACACAGCTAAGTGTCAGAGCAACGAAAGCCATGTGAAAATAAAAATTTATTCTGTCTCTCTCTCTCTCACTGTCCTTCTCTCTTAAAAAAAAAAAAAAAAAACTTAAAGACTATAGCAGGTATGTTTTGTATCTTTTGGGTTTTTTTCTTATCTCTCTGGCAACTCCCCACATCCTACATGTAAAGTACATGGAATGGCTAATATTTCAGGCTTTAAAAAATGGGTGTATATCTGAATCAATATCAATTCTCATTAAGTTACAAGTCTGAACCATTTGCTTGTAGCCTTTAATGGTGCCTTCTAGATCTGCTAAGGCCAAGTCTTGTAACTACTGCTTCTGTGTTATAATAGACTGCTCCCAGGGTGTGCCCAGTTTTATGGTTCAGTGGTCATATAACAACTAGTTGGTGATGGGTAGTTTATGTTGTCTAGCCACTGGAAGTTCCAAAATTAAGTATTCAGTTTCTATCAGAACCTAGTAGTGAGCTAAGAATGGCTTTTCAAGTGAAGAGTTATAGCATAGCCTTCCTCTGTGACTTGACACATCAGCTTTTGTTTGGAGTGGCTGCTGCCACTCCCACTCAATGCTATTTTGGATCTGCCAGTTCACAGGACCCAAGAGGCCTGTCAGCCTGTATCCTAGCCTGGGTCTGCGGCAGAGCTTGTTCATGTTCCAGAGTTCACTTAAAACGGGAGGCTGGGGTTGGAGCTGTGGCTCAGCGGCGCTTGCGTGGTAGGCACAAGCACCCAAGTTCAAACCCAGCACCACGTACTCAACGAAGTGTCCGAGCAACAAAGGGTACATGAAAGACTAAATAAATTGATTCTCTCTTTCTCTATCTCACTGTCCCTCTCTTAAAAAAAAAAAAACAACTAAAAAAACCTGGAGGCTTATGGGTTATCCCATAAATAGATTGGTACAATATGCCCAAATGTGGTATATGTTGGCACCAAAATCCAACAAGGCTCATCAAACACTGCATCTCTTTCTTTGCAGTGGATGGTGCCAAGTACTTGCTTTTCTCTATAGAAGGGATTTCCCAATATGACCCAGATCAGGCCCCTAGAAACTTCATTAAAGTGTCAAGGACTGAACTTTCACAAGGTTTATTTCCCATCCTCCAGTGTACATGTTTTCTACGTCCTATTCACCAGGTTCAATTAACAATGTAATAATCAGTGGACAGGGAAAATGTAATGTGCTGTAGAGTATAAAGACGGACTCTTGTCTCTACCACACAAACACAAACTGTTCTGATTCTGTCTACTACTGTGTCTTCTTCCTGAAGACACTGATTAGAAAGTCAGGGTTCCTGAGAACAGGGCGAGCAGAAAAGCTTAGTCCCAAAATAACTGCCTAATTCTTAATGTCCTGACATAGAGATGGTTCTAGGGAAAAGGTCAAGCAGGAAGGAAAATTATAAGACACTGTTCTCCTGTTTTCTTCTTTCTCAGATGAGAAAATCAGAAAGAACAAATCATAGAACTTACATGGCAGAATTTATACTGAGTGAAAATGTTACATAAATAGAAGCACTGACTACCCTGGCCCAAGACAGCTGCATTCAGAGCTATGCATGCACAGAACACACATTTCATAAAGTGAGAGGATTCTCTTCCACCCCTCCCTGTCTCACACACACACACCTTACCTATATACAAATATATAGGCCATGTGCTCATCAGTTTCCACGAGGAAATTAACATACAAGGGAAGTAAAGGTAAATAAAATTCAAGCTCCAGACAGTTTTCCTCACGTTCAAAGAAGAAAACTAGGACAAAACCCTCCCATGAATTCTCTTTACCTTTTTAAGTCAAAAACTTCTTTCTTTAGGGATCACCACAGTCTAGCATCTAATATATAAATAAATAAATGGCATATCAATTTTTATTTAAATCCTAAAAGACTTTGTCTCAGTATAAATACATTTTTCCTTTCCCACATTTTTAGTAATAAACAGAATCTTCTTCCTAACCAGAAGTCCCTTTTTGTCTCAAATCTTCTGAATAATATACTTTTGAATTTGTTATTTAAACTTACTAAGGTTTTCCTCATTCACTTTAACCTGCAACTGACTTAAATCCATCTGACTGATAAGAGGGAAAAAATATCTTCCCCACCAGATAGATACTGAAAAGCTCATCTAGTAAGCAATAATTTATAGAGGAGGTGATTTCTTATTTATAAGTTATTTACACCACCCATAGCATTTCCTTCACTTCAGTGACAAAGGATAACATACATGAACAAAGATCAGATGGCAAAAGATACTTTTATTCAACTTTCTTGTGAGGAAATTAGAGAACATTACAGGCATTAATCCAGTAATTCTAGTAACACACCTTTGAAGAAAAGGGTAAAAATTCTGTTCATTTAACTATCTAATTACTTTAAATAAAGAACCTTCAGAAAGAAAACCCAACATGAATATGAATATAATGGGGTCAAAATTGTAAAAATTAAATGTAAAACAAAGAAAGCAATCAGAAATTATTATATATGCACTGGAAATGTGAACAAAAGTATTTGGGATAAAATAAGTAGCAAGACCAAGCACAAACACAAGTCCAGGTCAGAAACACAGGTAGAAGACCTTAGGGTAACAAGTGTATACTAATGAGCCATAGGCCACTGGAGTTCGTAGCAGTACATGGGAACATTTTATCATTTTTGTTTTAAAATATTGAGAGAAACAGAAATATCTGTCACACAGTGCATGACTGTCTACAACTAGGCTGTTTGGACCTAATTACTGAATAAATGGAACTATTAGCTATTTCTTTTTTTTTTTAATAAAGAGAGAGGGACAGTGAGAGAGACAGAGAAAGAGAGAAACAACTTTATTTAGTTTTTCACACAGCCTTCGTTTCTCCAACACTTAGTTGTGTACGTGGTGCTGGGGTTTGAACCCAGGTCCTCGTGCTTGACAGGCAAGCGCCGAAACCACTGAGCCACCGCTCCAGCCCCTATTAGCTATTTCTTTGACTGAAGCACAATATGAAAAAAAAAATCACTGCAATTCTAAGGATACTGTGAAACAACAAAGTTTGAGGACTTCTGCCTTGGCAACATGTTAAGGGTTCAAGGACACCGTCTGCTCAACAGTCGAATGTGAAAAGCAGAACAAAACTAAAAAGGACTGAGCCTCCAGCTTCTCCACAGATAGCTTCGCACGACAGGGCCTTTTCTCTCACTTGCTCCTGACCCTAAAGAACTCCTGTGTCCTATTATAGAATTTGCTGTAGGATCCCTTTACAATTAGTGAATTTTGCCTGTAAATCAGTGAGTCTCACTCTTATTTAATAATAAAAACTAAACTACAATTTTTCAGTGGTGGTTTTAAGGACCAAATGATTAGACTACCCAAGTATTTCATGTAAAAACTTCTGCTACAATTTAAATATCCTTTCATAATGAATAAAAAATGAATAAACTTCATGGAAAGAGTCATCAAACAACTCTGTAATAGCCTAATATAACTGCTTTAAATTTTACTCTAAATTAGGGGTTGACGAACTTTTTCCATAAAAGTTCTGATAGTAAAAAATTTTTAAATATTCTTTTTATACAAGTCTTTAAAAATGTAAAAACCAAACTAGAAACAAGGACTTGAACAGATATTTGCATACCAATGTTCACAGCAGCATTATCCCTAATAGCCAAAAGGCGGAAACAACCCAAAGGATAATCAGTGGATGAAATGGATAAGCAAAATGTGGTATAGACATACAATGGAATACTACTCAATCCTAAAGAGGAATAAATTTCTGATACATACTACACAAAACAGATGAAACTTGAATATGTTATGCTAAGTCAAACAATCCAGACACAAAAGAACAAATATTGTATGATTCTACTTATATGAGTTAACTAGTCAAATTCATAGAAGCAGAAAGTAGAATAATGGTGACTAGGGGCTTGGAATAGAGGTTAGTGGGGAGTTGCTATTTAAAGAACTATTTGGGGTGATGAAAAGTTTGGAAGGTCATCGTGGTGATAGTTGCACAACAATGTGAATATATTTAGTACTACTGAATAATACATATAGAAATGGTTAAAATAGTAAATTTTAGGTTATATATATTTTACATAATGAAGAAATAAGGTAAAAATCATTCTTAGCTTAAGGACCACACAGAAATAAACTGCAAATCAGAATTGGCTGCAGGATTAGTTTGCCAAACACAGCTGTGAAGTATACGGTCCACTAAACAAAATGAACAAATTGCTACGAAATACTAAAAAAAAAAAAAAATTCCAAGTCATTGAAATTCATTTTTATTTCAATGTGAACAGTTAAAACTTTTCATACTAATGTTTATTAAATTCACCAAAATTCATAAATGCAACTACAGTATTTATCTACCAAAAGTATCTGAGAGAATCCTCAAGGTCAAGTATACATAAAGTCATATAGTCAAATAGAGATATGATGATACTTATGAAGTATCTCCAGCTTTATCTGTTATAACATGGGGAGGGCAGGAGACTGAAGAGACGAATAGGACATGGTACCTTCAGCAAAGTTTAAAACTTGGCCTGAAAAATGTAGTAGGTAAAGCTTATCATAGAAGAGGTAAATAGATTCAACTTCAAGGTTCAAATTTGAAGTTTGATATTACAACTTGTATTGCTTTCACTTTCTTACCCTTGCTGCAAAATATACCATTTTCCTTCCCATTTGAAGGAGAAGAGAAAAAAGGAAACATTACAGATGGAAGCATAATGTAAAGACCTTCTCAGATCTCTCCCCTGCCTTCCTGCAAGCTTTATATCTAAAACTCACTTAACTCATCGATGGGTTGACGTCATCTCAGATTCTGGAATCAACATGTTCTTAAAGAGGAAAAACCTGAGGCATTTTTTCCTAGGGTGAGTCACATATAGGCAGAAAATCATTCTAAGGGAGGAACTTTTTTCAGATTAGGTATTTAAATAAAAAGGCACAGATTGTTCCCATTATCTGTTCACTGGAAATGATGTGTTACAAGCAACCCTAAACTCCAGTGCTCGTGGATCTGTCAGGTTAGGCTACAGAGCAAGCAGAAGCAAGGATGGCAAGCATCTCTCTGGTCCACATGTCCATGGCCTCAGCTACGAATACTCCAATGGCTAAGGAGTGCCTGGAATGGATGGGAGTTGGAATCAGCTTGTTCACTCATGACTGTCAGATGGGCTAGGCTGAGCTGTGATTGTCAGGGTACCTTCTCTCTGTGTGTCCTAGGCCTTCTTACAGTACGCTACCCTCAGGCAGTAAGACTTCTTATATGATGGTTGAAAGCTCCAAAAGTGTGTGTTCCAGTAGTCAACGAGAAGCTGTGTGGCCTTTTATGACCTAGCCTCTGCAGTCGCATATGGGGACTATGGCTGCTTTAACCATATTCCACTGGTCAAATCAGTCACAAGCCCACACAGACTTAAGGAAAGGGAACAGAGACTATCTTTTTATGGGAAGATTGTCAAAGAATTAGCAGCCAGGTTTTAAAACCACTACAAACATTAAATGAGAGAAAGGAGATACATGACAAAGTGTTAACAGTGCCCAACTCCCAAGATCCTTCAAAGGGAATTTCGTTAATCTATTATTTTAAGTCATACTAATCTAACCATAACCTCCTAGGATGGATTTTCATGTGATGCAATAACAGAAAAACAAAAACTTCAGTTCACTCACATAATTTGCATCAAGGTTGATAAACAGCTTGCTTTTGATCCTAGTACCATTTTCCAGTTACAACCACCTCTTATTTCACAAATACCATCAAACTCAGATCCAACCTCAGGCTTCGACTAAGTCATATCCAGAATACAAAGAATATCTGTGGCAAACAAACCTAATAGATTAGGATCACACCAGCATTATGGCTGTTGACACCAGTGGTCATTTCTTATTACTGATAACTAGACTTCAGAAATGCATGGGCCAAGAAAAGTTAAAAAATAAGACACATGATAGGCACCAATGTTTTATTCTCCAAAGAAACAAAGAACATTTGAAAAACAAGTACTATCAACTATTACTATCACATTAAAAGGATGGACAATTTTAAAATAAAGAACAATCCTTAGTGTGAATAAATTTAACTAAATTAAAAACTCACTATTTTCTCATTTCTCTGCTGCTCTGAAGAAGCTTCACCACACATGAACCCAGCTCACAAACTGGGCAAAAGCACTGATGCATCTGACATTTTGGTCTCTTCCTTCACTTCCTCTTTTTCCTACTGGTTCTAGAACTTTAGGTCTCTGAGGAATCTACAGTCTAAAAAATAGAAGCAAACAATTATATGTTATTATATGAATACTATAAGCATACAGGGAGAGAGGGAAATCAAGAAAGATTTCATAAATTAGATGAAAAGGTTTTGTCCATGAGAAAGAATGGGGAAGATTATTTCAGGCAGCAATAACACTATGGCTAAAAGCAGAAACAAGCTACCTAACAGCCTAGCCAAGGAAGCCTACATTGTATGCCAAAAAGTATAGTTATACTTGGTTGTAGAGTAAGGATTAATTTCCTCTTCTTTATTTTTCTATTTTCTTAACCTTAACAATAGAGCATGCGCTGATTTAATGATCAGGAAAAAGTTTTAACTCACTTTTTTTTTTAAATTAGGAGACACCATGTTGCCCAGGTATGTCCAGATCGTCTGGGCTCAAGCCATTCTCCTATCACAGTCACTCACCTCGGCCTCCACAACCATTTCAATTCTGAAAGTAAGCTTAGGAAGGCCCAACAAAAGGCAAAAGGCCTACAACAACTTTAAGAGAGCAATATGAACTGAAAGAGGCCAGGTTGTAAAATGGAGATGTTAAAGATTGGAAAGTGGGTGGCAGAAATCAAGCTCCCAACTTTGGCTAGAACAGATGACACTAGGGAAGATAATCATAATATTCCCTGTCTCTTTGAGTATCCAGGACTGAGCGTACTCATTATTGCAGGCTTTCTTGTCCATATGGTCATTAGGCAAAAATTCCCGGGGGGGGGGGGGGTGGTGAAGAGGGGGGAGAGGAGTGCAGACAACTCAAATGACTTCAGGGGACCAAGCCTAGAATCCCCTCTCTACCACTTACTAGAGCTCAATGAGCTTGGGCAAATTATTTAACCTTTTTTTTTTATTTTATTTTTTTCCTTTTATTTTTGAACAACCATACAAGTTTTTAACAAAATAATATAAAATGTGTACATTTTTTGGATATTAGATTTACCCCCAGAAGTGCCCCCCCAATTACCCACCCTTAACCCTCCCTTCCCTTACCCACAATATCTCTAAAAAAGTATTAGGTTGTATAAAATTACACCTTATCTGGACCTAACACATGATACTTTTTTCATCTGTAAAATGGAAAACTGCTTACCTCTGTATTTTTGTGCAGAAAGACTGAAATAAAATGTAGAACTTAAAATGAAATTAGCACAGTGCCAGAAAATAACACTAATAAGGGCATGTTAACACATCTAATAAAGAAAGAAATACTATTATCTGAAAACCTATTAAGGTTTTAAGATCCCATTTGCCAGTTTGCTCTACAAATCTATAGAACTAAAAGCTTTGAGTACATAAAATACCTTTGTCAGCTAGAACGACAACCTTGTAAATCTTAAATGAATTGTGATTTTTTTTTTTAACACAAATTCCAAATACAGCCATCTGGTATTTGCGGCGGCTTTTACAATTAAGCTATTTTTAGAATGATTCTTTTGCAGGGTGCAGAAATAACTCAATGAAGCACTATTCTTTTGCAGGGTGCAGAAATAACTCAATGAAGCACTCCTTAAACCCTTAGAGCCTAAAACCTGGTTGAAATCTAGGCAGAGGTTTCGTCATTCTCCTTAGTCTTCTAATTCCAGCTGACTTCCGAATTCACTCCTTAAGAGACGCCAAGATTTTTCTGTGGAAAAGGCCTTCTGTCTTCCAGTCCAACCCTAAAATAATCGCCCCTTACTCAGGCGCTCTTTTAGGGGGAGCTAGGCCAGAGGAAGGTAGAGTTCTCCAAATACTCCTGCAGCTTCCAGAAGGACCCTCCTGAACCGCAGAACAGCAACAGCCCACTCGCACCTCCGAGACTTCCTTCCCACTAACTTCGTACGCAAATACCGAAGCCCCGCCCCTAAGCGTAACCAATCAGAGAGAGTAAAGATGACCGGATGGGGCGGGTCTATCTTGGCGCTGACGACCAATCACCTTCATCAGACAGCAGGGGCGGAAGCGGAAAAGAGCCTAAAGTCCTGCTTTGGCCTTGTGTTCCTCTGGCGGAGTGGGGCATGTCCCGTGCGAGTGAGTGAGCAAATCCTGGGGCCCTGTCTACCTACGGAGTGGGGCGAAGAAACGCCTGCGAGCGCAGAAGGGAGGAAGCTCGATCCCCTAAGAAAAGAAGGAGCAGGCAGGCAGCTGCGGGGCCGAACCGGAGTGCGCAGGGTTCCTAGAAGCCGGTCCTGGTTGGCGCGGCTCTGCTCCAGGCCATGGTGCAGGCGGAGCTCTGGGCGATCCCCAGGTGAGGGCAGCGGCTCCGCCCGGGGATTCCACCGCGGCAGAACCGGGTTGATGCGGGTTGGGGAAGAAAGGATGCTGCCCGCACTGCTCCGTGGTAGCACCGTGAGCGGCCGCAGTTGCATCAGGAGCAGCAGAAAGCACACCGCCCGCCGAGGAGGCGGCTCGAGTTCTTGGTAAAGTCGCCCAACAGCTTTTTCCCCGTAGTATGCGAGTTGAGAAAACAACCGAAGAACAGGGCTCCGCATTACAATCGCCTTTGAGCTATTTTTCCACGCTACGCGGATCTGATTTATGCGAAAACATGCCTTGCACGTGTACCTGGAGGAACTGGAGACAGTGGATTCGACCTTTAGCTGTGGTCATCTACCTGGTGTCCATAGTCGTTGCGGTTCCCCTATGCGTATGGGAATTACAGAAACTGGAGGTAAGAGGATCCAGCACTTTCCGCCTCTTACTCTTTCGTCTTAACTATCTTGTAAAAAAGACAGCCCTCATTTTTCTATCCTAAACATCCAGCCTTGGTATCTAAAAACTATCCCATGTAAATGAGACCAGTCTTTGGACATAAACCTGTCCGATTTGTTCACTGTTCTTCAAATCATGCTACAGGTAGAGATGGGACCCGGTAGAGAAAGTTGTTAGGATACGTTAATGTAGGTGCTTACAACCGGTGTTTTGCAAGAATTCATCAGTTCTCTGAAAGCAGGGTAATTTTATTCCTGAAGTCTGATCCGCTGGTCAGGTATTGGACTTAACTATCAGATAAACTACCTTGAAAACCATGTATTGAGTTTTATTAGCTTTCCAAATGAAAGGCTTCTGGTTGGTTTGACTTTGTTGTATTTTTACTTTTGGAATTAGCTCTTAACCAAAGCAAAAGTTTTGCAAAAAGTCTCCTGTATATTTTTTGATGTCATATTCTTATTGTGACATCAGAAAAGTGCTAGAAACTGGAAAAAACCCAGGTAAATACTTAGCTAAGATAATTTATTTTAAAATGTATAATGAACTTTAAATTCTGAGTTAATATAAATTAGAAATTACTTTTACTAAAAAAAAAAGCTTATTTAAAGGAGCTATGACAAGACCTTGGCTGTTTTAGGACCTTTTTATTTTGAAAACTCTTTTTATTTTTATTTATTTATTTTTTAAAGCAAGAAGGACAGTGAGAGAGAGAGAATCAGTTTTTATTTAGTTTTTCCGCATGGCTTTCGTTTCTCTGACACTTAGTTGTATATGTGGTATTGGGGTTCAAACCCGTGTACTGGGCGCATACCAGGCAAGAGCCGTAACCACCAAGCCGAGCCACCGCTCCAGCCCCTGAAAACTTTTTTAAATAGTTAAATAGTATATTGTATACATTTGTACTCTGTATGTTCACTGTTATTTTTTGTTGACTTTCCTATACTGGCAGTCCATGTCATTATTTTTAAGGGTACTATAATCTGTGACATTATTTCTCTCACTTGTTAGGTGTTTAGGTTATTTGTATCTATCTACCAAAATTCGTATATAAACATCTTTTTTTTTTTCATTACAGTTTCACATACTGAAGAAGTTTGTTGTTAAGCTTTCATACATGCACACATGTATCCCCTCTTTGCCCTCCCCACCCTCTTCCCCGTTCCTCAGGTATAACCATCTTAATAAAAATAGTTTTCTTACATTAAAGTATTTCCTTAGAGAATGAATGTTTTGCTTGTTTGTTTTTGGTTTTGTACCAGGGATTGAACTCAGGGTGCTTAACCACTTAGCCACATCCCCAGCCCTTTTTATTTTTTATTCTGAGACAGGATCTCGCTAAGTTGCTGACTTTGAACTTGTGATACTACTGCCTCAGCTTCCAGAGTTTCTGGGATTACAGGTGTGTGCCACCACCCAGCTTGCATAGGAGTTATTTTTAAGGTTAATGGAAAGTATAATATCATCCCAGCTTAAGATTTCCTTCTGTCTTTCTTTTTTTTTTTTAAAGAGAGCATCAATTTGGGCTGAAGCAGTGGCTCAGCAGTTATGGCACTTGGCCTGGCATGCACATGTATGCGAGTTCAAACCCCAGCAACATGTACACAACAAAATCTCAGAGCAACAAAAGCCACATGAAAAACTAAATAAAATTGATTCTGTTTCTTTGTCTCTCTCACTGTCCCTCTATCTTTAAAAAAAAAAAAAGCATCAAGTTTATTTATTTTTTTGAGTTGGTCTGGCCTTTGTTTCTCCTACACTTAGTTGTGTGTGTGAACAGTGAGAGAGAGAGAGAAAGAGAAACAATTTTTATTTAGTTTTTCATGTGGCTTTCATTGCTCCGAGCCTTCATTGTGTACATGGTGCTGCGGTTTGAACTCGCATACTCGCGCTTGCCGGGCAAGTGCCGTAACTGCTGAGCCACTGCTCCAGCCCTTAAGATTTCTTTAGTTGTAAGTCTGAACTGTAGTTTTCAAGTACCACTAACTGTTAAGAAAATTTTGATCTCAGAGAACACCCTGAGCCAGATTCTCAACATGTCTTACCTGGACTCTTCTGAATATCAGAACATCTAGCTAAAATGTGTCACCTTAGTTCTGTCCTTGCAGTCAATCATAGCTCCAGAATAAAAGCCAGTATTCCTAACTATAGCCTTCAAGGCTCATGATCTGACACCACTCCCCACTACCTGCCTTGAACTTTCTGTCCTCAAGTTCTGGGCATGTTCCCGCCTTAGATTCTGTGCACTCCTTCATAGAATGCTGTTCCCCAGATATTCTTACTCTTTTATGTCTTTCAGGTCTTTACCAAATGTCACCTGGCTACTCTATTTAAAATTGCAAGCTTCTCAACTTTTCATATGCCCTTCACTGCTATGTTTTTCTTCATAAGATTTACCACCTATCACATTATATGTTAAACTTGGTTTTCTTTTCCTCTTCCACTCAAACCTCTGACACTTGAATTAATAGGTGATTCTCAGTGATAATCAAGCTTTGTATACTGTATGGTGAGAAATATAAAAACAGCACCTATCTTCATTGAACTTAGTGGTGAAGACAAATGCAACCATCAAAAAAATCAATAAAATAAAATTGTATAAAGTACTGTGGAAGAAACTAAAAAAGGTCTAAGAAATAGAGCAGTCATAATGCACTGCTTCAAAAGATCTATCAACTGAGGTAGAGAGGTAGTGGGTATCTGGAGTGTGATTATTTAAGGCGCAAATCAGGATCCTAGAAGTGGAGATAGAAAGCTGAATTTTAAGTGTTCTTGGAAGTGAACAAACAAGGATTTGGTAGTCATTGGATTGGGAAGAAGAGACTGTGAGAGAAAGGGAGGAATCAAAGTTGATTCTGAGGTTTAGGGCCTGAACAACCAAGGAAGATGTGCCAGGTACTGAGATGGAAAAAATGAGGTTGAAGAACAGGTTTAAGAGAAACTGGAGTTTTATTATAGATCTTTAGTTACGAAAGACATTCAAATGATCACATCACGTATGTTGTTGGATATACCATTCTAGAACTCAGAAAGGTTTGCAGTACAGATATGATTGTGAAAGTTTGTGAAACATTTGTACTATAGATACAAATGTGGAAAATGCCAGTCAGACACAGTGACACACACCTTTAATCCCAGCTACTTGGGAGGCTGAGGCAAGAGGTTGAGACCAACTTTGGCAACTTCGTAAGACCATATCTGAGAATAAAAAATAAAAAGAACTTGGGATATTGCTCAGTGGTAAATCCCCACTATCACGCAACATTTAAAAAATAATTAAAAATGAAGAAAATACCGCAGATCAATTGGCTTAAAAACAGGAATTTATTTTCTCACAGTTCTTAGAGTCCAGGATCAAGGAACAAGCAGGGTTAATGTCTGGTGAAGGCCCATTTGGATTGTGGATAGCTGCTTTCTTGCTATGTCCTCACATGATACAAATAAGTTCTCTCCTGTCTCTTCATCTTATGAGGCCACCAGCCCTACCAGAGAGGGGTTCAACCGTTACCACCTCATTTAACCTAAATTACCTCCTAAAGGCACCATTTCCAAATAAATTTGTCGGTCACATTAAGGGTTAGGACTTAACATGAATTTTGGAGGGGACACAGTTTAGTCAGTAGCAGAACTGTCAGAATGTAGATGGTATTCAAAACCATGAGGTTGGATAAGTCATAAAGAAGAAATGGACCAAGCACCATCAGGTACAGTGGTGCACACCTGTAATCACATCAACTTGGGAGGCTGAAGCAGGAAAATCAAGGTTGAGGGCAGCCTCATCAACTTATTGAGGCTCTGTGTCAAAATAAAAGTTCTGGGGCTGTGGTAAAGCCCCTCTGGGTTCAGTCCCCAGTATCCCACCACCAAAAAAAAGGACCTAGCACCAATTTTTAGAGGTCAAATAGAGTAGGAACCTACAAAGGAGATAAAGCAGCAGCCATTGGGAAAGTGAATGCCAAGAGACTGCTTCAAGAAGGACAAAGGGAACAGTGTCCATTGCTGCTGCAATATCCATTGCTCTTCACAATAGGAAGCTCATTGGTGATCTAAGCAATGGTTTCAGTTGAGTTTTTAAGGGCCCAAAACAGAATGGAGTTATTTGAGGTGAAAGCACAGAGTCAGGAGATTTTTTTTTTTTTCATTTCTCAGAGTCCTGAGAAATGAATGACACAATATCTGGAGAGGAGTGTGAGATTAAGAAAAGGTTTGTTTTTCTTTGAAGTTAGAAGTACTAACTAGAGGGGCTGGAGCGGTGGCTCAGTGGTTTCAGCACTTGCCTGGCAAGCACGAGGACCCGGGTTCAAACCCCAGCACCACATACACAACTAAGTGTTGGAGCAACTAAGGCAATGTGAAAAACTAAATAAAGTTGTTTCTCTCTTTCTGTGTCTCTCTCACTGTCCCTCTATCTTTAAAAAAAAAAAAAATACTAACTAGACCATGTACCCAAGATTTAACTCTAGCTGTCATTTTATTCATTTCTCTTAAAAACCCTGAACTAGAGGAAGTAGCCTCATTTTATAAATGTGAAAATAGAAATAAGTGGTAGAATTGGCATTGTTAATGGCGTTATGTACAATGTCCTTATTCCTTTCATCATTTCTCACTAACTGACTTACTTATCTAAAAAGTTTAATACTGTCCCCAGAAAATAGTAGGTGCTCATTAAGCCCTTATTAACCACTGTTATTTTTTAAGTATCAATATCATTGCATTGGAAAAACAATTTTTTTCTTAAGAGAGAGGGAGAGAAAGAATCGACTTTATTTATTTATTCATCTGGCTTTTGTTGTGTACGTGGTGCTGGGATTTGGACCCGGGTCCTCATGTATGCCAAGCAAGCACTGCAACCTCTGAGACACCACTCCAGCCCCATAATAATTCTTTTTCTTGTATGATAGCAGCTTAAATGGAAGTGGACTCTCAAATTGAACACCTCAAGCAACATTGCATGTATCTGCTTGAGCACGAAAAGAACTTTGATTTAGGTTTAAGGATATTTTGTCTAAAAAAATACACGTGCTTCAAACTCTAGCATCACAAAGCTCACACCGTGGGAGGTCAGTGGAAACTGAGACTGTAGAAAACAGGGAGGTTCTTATAGCTCATTCCTCCCATGCCCATGGTGAGGCAGAAACTACTTCCTACACCTTTGGCCAAGTGTGTGTAATTGAAGTCAAATAAATTAGATGCATGCATGATGGCTTACTACTCTGTAGACTTCTTTCCTCGCCCCATGCATTTGTAGGTTCCAGGTAGCTACTCTTTTTCAATTCTGCTCTCTTCCCTTCACAAGGATTGGGTCCAGAAAGCACTTGCTTCTGTTTGTTTCTACTCTGTTTTGAAGCATTTGGCCAATGTAGAATTAACTAACTCCTGGAGACTGGCCTTTTGTAGTTTCTTTTTCTTTACTCAAATTACCTTAGAAGAAAATCTGCTTTACTTCTCTCCTTCTCCTTTGTGAGTCAAAACAACAAAACAGAACAAAAAATTCATGGCTGCAAAGTTATTGATCTTGTTAATGGTATTTTCATCAGTGTGTCTCAAATTTGAATAAATTATTTGCATAAATGTGATTAATTTCTACAGCTACTGATTGACATTTCTTTGTAGTGTTGCTTAAATATGTACAAAAATAGGTAAATTTTTTTATGCATGACTCAAAAAGCAAACCAACCATAAACCAATAATTCAAATTGGTGACATTGATGTGGACAAATATTTTTCTAAAATTAAATTACCACATGCATAGTCAAAAAAGGACACTAACTGTGATGCAGGATTTTTTAAAATTTGGCATGACTATGCTATAATGACTCATTTCTCTTGTTACTTGTTTTACGGTCATCTGAAAAAGAACTTTCTTCCTTACAGCACACCATGAAGATGCTTGGCCTTTGTTAGCCACAGCACCTCATTCCCCATTAAGTCTTCTTTTTGGCACTAAGACAATCATAAAAATAAACATGGACATTAAAACTACTTGGCTGTACAGGTCTTAAAGGTTACCTTCTAATAGAGAAGCTCTAGAATATGCTTATTATTATATTCTTAGGTCATCACTGAAATGAATACTCAATATTTTAAAAAATGAATATTCAATTTTAAATGAAATCAAGTTAAGCAAAAATCCCTGGAAAATGAGTTACTCAGGCGTTGCTTTTGGAGTCTTCACCTCTCTATGTATGCTTTTCAAATTTTCAGCACATTTTAATGTAGAAACTCATTGTTGTAAAAATATACTTGTTCTCCATATTTTTGATTTCCACCACTTTAATCTTTGATTCCTAGTGGGGAAGATAGAATCTTGTTTAAAACAGCGAAAAGTTGTGGACTTAAGTTCTATTTGTTTGTTAATTGCACAAACCCCTGAACTACCAAAAATAACTGCACATCTTTTCCCTTAAGGTAAAAATAATTTTAAAAAATATTCACTCTCTTAGAAACAAGCTTATAAGTTAATATAAAATTCATGCTGCCCAAATAGAATAGGTGACCATAGGATGTTTTTACCAGCAAGTGGATTTTACTTCAACTCTTTGAAGAGATGGTTCCAAGTGTATTTTTAGAAAGTGAGCTTTTAGAGGATAAAATGTTAGATATTTACCTAGAAAAGAAATTAATGATTTTAGAAATGATAATGTCCTGAGTTGACATTGTATATAAGAGGACTGATATGTTAATTTAATTTATTTGGACTGTTATCAATTGAGAGAGTTAATAGAGATAATGTGTGTAAAGAATTTTATCAAAATATCTGGCAAATACCACTCAATAAATGTGCACTGCTGTTTTCATATGTACGCGAGTTTACTAAAATGTTGAACAATAATTTGAAGAAAGTATTGGTAGATTTTTAACTGTATGCATAAAAGCAAAGAAACCATGAAAAGATTTTTAGATTTGACTTGCAGCAAATTTTAAAACTTATACAAGTAATCAGATATAAAATACAGATAGCAAACAGGAGGTGTGGAATGATATGCTGTTCGTATTCCTAATTATAAAAAGCTGTTGTAAAAGACTCCATGAGGAAAAATGTTCAACCCCAGGAGGGGCTGGTTCCTCCCTCCGAAAAACAGGAATAGGCTGTTTATTTTTTATTTTTCATTAGAGCTTATGGTTATTCCTAGTAGTTGGGTTCATCCTGATAAACTCATAAATGAATGGAAATCAATTTGTTTTATTTTAAAGATGGAATAAAAATATCCACTAATCATTTAGAAAATATTGAGTCTTATTAGTAACCAAATAAAAATTTAAGAAATAAAAGTATTTTATTGAGCCTCTGTAGTCTTCATATCAGAATCTGTACTAATGTATTCTTCTGTTTCTCAAGGTTGGAATACACACCAAGGCTTGGTTTATTGCTGGAATCTTTCTGCTGTTGACTATACCTATATCGCTGTGGGTGATACTACAACACCTAGTGCATTATACACAACCTGAACTACAAAAACCAATAATAAGGTCAATCCTAATGTATTTTGATTCTACTTGTGTTGTGTTGACTTATTTCATAAATATGACATAAAATGTTTTTAATTTCTTTTGCTTTCCAAATAGGATTCTTTGGATGGTACCCATATACAGTTTAGATAGTGTAAGTATCATTTTATTTCATTATGAACTAATTCAATGATACTAAATATGCTTATTATAGAATGCTTCAGTAATGAAAATACATTGACATAGAAGGGTTAGATTAATAAGAAAAGTGAAAAGGTTCACTTGTTTTTAATGATGGTAAAGAAGATAAAGTATGATAATAGAAAATGAAAAGTGAATATTTTAAATTCTTAAAAATCTATTTTCTTAGTCTTTTAAATTTTCAGATTAGAAGTCCTTTAACGAATATAATGCTTTAAATTTTAGTTGCGCCTCACTTTCTACAAGGGATTGGTTCCAGGACCCCACAGATTTCCAAAACCTGCTTGAGTCCTTATGTAAATTAGGTAGTATTAGTGTAATACCTATGCATACCCTCTCGTATACTTTCATCTCTAGATTATTTATTATACATAATACAATTTAAACGCCACGTAAATAGTTATGGTGTGTTGTTTAGGGGATGATAAAAAACTGCGTACATGTATGGTACAGATGCAGACTTTTTTTCTTTGTGTCAGTTTTGGAGGTGGGGGGCATACTGGAGATTGAACCTGAGGTACTGTACCAATCCTTTTATTTTTTATTTTGAGGCAGTGTCTTACTAAGTTGCTGAGAGTCTTGCTGAGTTGCTGGGGCTGATTTCCAACTTGTGGTCCTCCAGCTTGAGCTCCCGAGTCACTAGGATTACAGGCGTGTGCCACTGTGCCACTGTTTCAGATATTTTGAGCCACATTTGGTTGAACACACAGATTCTGCATTTTGTACATTCTTAAGCTTTTTACTTGTTATGTCATTTATTTGGACCCAAAAAAAAAAAAAACAAAACATGCTTTCCCCAATGGTAGATTGGATTATTGCTCTGGTTTGATTAGATATAAACAAAATTTTAGCAGCATTTTCTGTTACCATATTAAAATTTTCAGATTACATTTAAGAACTTAAATAATTTGGTTTCTTTCTTCATGTTCATTACTTACTCCAAACACTTGTCTTTTTATTTATCTATATCTTAAGTGTTTATTGCTTTTTAAAATGCATTTCACAGGGCTGGCGATGTAGCTCAGTTGTAGAGTATGCACAACACCCTGCATTCAAC
>PVKS010001341.1:0-80369 GCA_004027875.1 Aplodontia rufa | reverse complement strand
ATATATGTGGATACCTGCAGAGAATGCTATGAAGCGTATGTCATTTACAACTTTATGGGATTCCTTACTAATTATCTAACTAACCGATATCCAAATCTGGTATTAATCCTTGAAGCCAAAGATCAGCAGAAACACTTTCCTCCTTTATGCTGCTGTCCACCATGGCCTATGGGAGAGTAAGTATGTTTGATTTTTAATTCTTTACCATTTTGGGTTTTTTAAAGCAGTTTTCAGTACCAGTCAGCTCTTTGCAAAGCAAAAAAGATAAGACTGTGTTTCTACCCTGAATATTGTTGAGTCAAGTTTAAAGGCTAATAAAACATTTTATAATCCACACGTGTTAAGTTTGTTTCACACTGTTGACCCAAACAGAAAAGTTCCATCCTTTATTACAGGAGAAAAATTGGAGAAATTACTGAATCAACATTCTTTTATATTTGGGAACCAAGGTCTGCAGATCTTATGCAGAAGCACATAGCTAATTAAAAGATTCAACAAGATAGACTAGATGGGAAAACAGCATATGGTATGAAATAGAGGCAACAAATAGCAATGTTGATTCTGTTGACATGTGTGTTTGCCTTATATGTTCCTGTAGGATGTAAAGGAAGATAAAGCCTGTTTCATTTACAGCTTCCATTTTGAAAAGCAAATTGAAGTTAAGATTGCAGTTATTACATAAAAGAACCACTGGATTTGTTTTTGCAAGTCAACATTTGAAAGAAGGGTTTTGGAAAGATTGATTTTGCAATACTATAAAAGATACATTGGAGAGACGAGAGATGGGGAAATAAATTGGGTTACAATAGTTCATTTGTGAGATAAGCTGAAAAAGAGGGATGAAATTAGAAAAGAAAAGGAAAACAGTAAGAAAATGCAACTGAAGAACCAGTATGATTTGACATATCAAGTTAAGGTTAATGGAATGATTGGGAGGTGTGGCGATCAGTATACATAGATATAAACATGGCTGTGGCTGCATTGCCTCCCATGCAATACAGAGCCATTTACACAGCATTCTGACAAATTGTGCTTCTTCTTAACCTGGAATGAAAGGGAACAAATGGCATTTTAAAACAGTAAGCTGCCATGTGTGATAAATGTATATTGAGTACCTAATGTGCCTCAGTATGTGGATACACCATTGTGCACAAAACAGACATAAACCTCAGGAACTTAACGGTTTGATTAAGATAGTTAGGAATTAAGTGAAGACACAAATAGTTACCTATTTCACGAAATGCTATGAAGGAAAATTAACAGGAGACTATGACAGACAATAGTAAGAAAAAGGTTGGGAATCAAGGGAGAGATACTGTGCTCAGCTCCAAATACAGGAACAAAAGTTTTGTACCTAAAGGGCACATGGAGGGGGGTCACGGACACAAAGTTACTAAGAAGAGTCAAGAAAGATAGGGAGAGTCTGCTAAACTGACCTAATAGGATTCTTGCTGAAAGCAAGCCAAGGGCTTAGATATCAAGAGTGGAAGATGAGAACTTGATTCAGATACCTGGGTGATCAAATGTCAAGAGGGTGAGAAAATGGCTTAGCAACATTCTTTGCTTAGCCTGACAGTGCTAATGATATTGTCCAAGGGCAAGGGAATAAAAAAGAAGGCTCAGGGGCTGGAGTCGTGGCTCAGTGGTTGGAGCGCTTGCCTGGCATGCACAAGGACTCCGGGTTTAAACCCCAGCATCGCCTACATAATTAAGTGTTGGATAAACAAAGGCCAGATGAAAAAATAAATAAAATGGCCACCTCCAGGTCCCTGCATCTGCAGAGCTGGAGACAGGGTGGCAGACTCCCTGCATCTTCTGTGGTCTTTCTGCCTTGCTTCCTGGCAGGGCCTCTGGGCAAGTGGGTCTGATGGCTCTCCTGTGCTAGCTAAGTGTCCCCATGGGACCAGTACCCACTGACCACAGGGCGGGGACAGATACTGACCAGCAGCCTCCCACAGGGGTTCTCTCCGTGCTGCGCCAGACTACAAGGGACAAGATCCCGCCCTCAGTGTGAATTTATCATATGAGAAGCCATTATAGTATGGTATACAAAAAACTGCTGTGCTGTGCAAATTTCATTGTCAAAAATTATGCAGTTTGTGGAGACTAATTGGAAGTGGGCAAGGGAATAAGCAGGGAAAGATAAGAGATTGTAGTTATCCCATCTATATGATGATGTCATATGGCAACTGAGCTTTGGCCAGGACTCTTCTATTCATAAAATACCCGAAAACAAATAAAAATATAAAAATATCCTAAGATGAAGCTCTAGCTGCCTCTTCAAACTGGCTAATGATTAGCAGGTGATCATCTAACCCCCAAAGCTTTTTTAAATGATACTACTGGTCAAAATTACCATACTCTGGGGTTGGGGATTTAGCTCAGTGGCAGAGCGCTTGCCTAGCACATGCAGGGCCCTGAGTTCTGTCCTCAGTCCTGAAAAAAAAAAATTACCATACTCTATGCCGATACACTTCATTTGTTCCTAATTACACAGTCAGTTACATTTATTCTTGTTAAGTCTCTTTATGCTGACTTCATTTCTGCCTGAGACTTACAATTTTGAAAATTGGTGGTTGAATAGTTAGCAATGTATCCACAATATAACTCGGGGTGTTTGCCTTTGAAAAGACATTAAATTGGAGAAGTGGCTCTGCAGTTGGAGTGTTGCCTGGCATGCATGAGGACCCAGGTTTGAATCCCAGCACTACATACACAACTCAGTGTTAGAGAAACAAAGGCCAGATGAAAAAAGAAAGAAAATTGATTCTTTCTCTCTTAAAAAAAAAAAAGACATTAGATGTTTACTAGTCTTATAATGTGGGGTTGGATGTGGTTTTAGTAGTTAGTAGTAGTACAATTTTTCATTATGTTATATATGAATATAGTTTAGGTTGCCCATCTCCCTCTAATAGATAAAGTGGTATTAATCTGTTTGATAACCAGGCAGTTATTTAGGATAATTCAGTATAATGTTTTGAGTTTTAAGATTCAAATGCCATGGAAAGTTTGCAGTCAGTAGATGATGAAAACAGTCTGTTTTTATACTCTGAATTCTGCAACATAATTAATAAGCACTATCAGTTTTCTCTTAGTGTACGTCCAGTTTTGTATAGGTACTTCATGGAGGATGGGGAAACAGTGACTCAATGCATTTACACTTCTACAACTGGGACATATGTTTTCATGAAATAGTACTAATTCGTATTACTATCCTTCCCTCTCTCTTATTTTTAAAACTGGGTTATAGACCACTAAGTTGAATTTGAGTTTGAAAAATACTGCTCAGGTTTATATCTTAGCGCAGATGTTAGGTCTTTTAGGTTTTGTTCAGCTTTGAAAGGTCGTGGCAAATTGTTTTCTGAAGTGTAATGGCTTGGATATTAGGTATTCTTTGAAAGCTGATATATGAGACAATGTGGGAATGTTCAGAGGTGAAGTGATTGATTATGAGACTTGTAGCCTAATCGGTGCCAGATCCATTTGATGGATTAATAATTTGAAAGGACTACTATACCTAGGGGTACGCAGGTAGGGTATAGCTGGAGGAAGTAGGCTGTTGAGTGCATGCCTTTGGATTTACATTCTGTCCCTGGCACCTGATATCTTTCCTCACCCCCCCACCCCCACCCTTTTCCTTCTCTCCCTCTCTCCCTCCCTGGCTGTCATGAGTTGAGCAGCTTTCCTTCACCATGCCCTTCCCCTGGATCTCTGAAACTGTGGGCCCAAAATAAAGTTTCTCCTCTAAGTTTTTCTTGTCAGGCATTTGGTCACAGCAGTGAAAAGCTGACTAACACATAAACTGTGCTAAATTACCGTCCTACCAGCGTTGTAGAACAATTCTGATGAACCACATCCTTACCTGCTTTTGGAATTACCCAGACTCCCGTTGTGTTTGCCTCTCTCGAGGATGAACAGTGCTGGCTGGGTGTCTTTCACAGCTTTGTTGCTCACTTGCTTCTCCTGTTCTGAGGAATGCTTATTCTCATCTTTTTAATGGGTGTCTAGTATAGAGTTACAGGGGATCTTTAAACGTTTGTTACCAGTGCTTTCTTTGATGTGTGTTAAAAGTAGTATCTCAAGTCTTTTACATGCTTTGTCACTCTCATTGTCTCTTCCAATAAATATTGTGTCTTCTGAATTTTAATATACTTGAATTTATCAATGTTACTGTTGAGGTTTTATTCTAAAAATTCATCCCTATCCCACGATTTTAAAAAGTGTTCTCCTTCTTTTAAACAATACAAAAGTTTGCTATTAAGACTTAATTCTTGGGGCTGAGTGGTGGCTCAGTGGTTGGAGTACTTGCCTGGCATTTCGAAGGACCCAGGTTCAAACCCCAGCACCACATATATAACTAAATGTTGGGGAAACAAAGGCCAGATGAAAAAAAAAACTAAAATAAAATTGATTCTCTCTCTCTCTCTCTCTTTCTCCATCTTTCTCCCTCCCTTCATTTCCAATTCTTCCTCTCTTTAAAAAAAAAAAAGTAATCTATCTTAGGTTGATTTTTTTTTTTTGTATGTATGTATGTTGAGAGGTAGGAATGCAATTTCATTTTATTCTATTGGATAACCACCCCACCAGTACAATTATCTTTCTTTCTCATTCTGTCATGTACCAAATTCCATATGTATGGGTCTTTTCCTTGTTTGGTTAGTTAACTTTTCTATCCCTGAACCAATTCTGTACATTAGCTGTTATACTTTATCAGTAAACCCTAAAATAAAGGGCAAGTGCACAAATCCTATTCCTTTCGCTATTCTTGCCTCAATGCTGTTAGATATTTTAGAATCAGCTTGTCAAGTTGCCTGAAAGTACCTATTGAGTTTTCTTTATTGGAATTAAAGTCATTTTTCAGTACATTGACATATTTATAATTTTGAAGTCTTCTTATCTAAGAATATCATGTAGCTTTCCACTTATTTAACTCTTAAAAATTTTCAGTAAAGGGGCTGGAGCGGTGGCTCGGCAGTTACTGCCTGTGCCTGGCATGTGCAAGTACACAAGTTCAAACCCCAGCACCCACGTACACAACTGAGTGTCAGAGCAACGAAAGCCATGTGACAAAACTCAATAAAAATTGATTCTCTCTCTCTCTCTTTCTCTCTCTTACTGTCCTTCTTTCTTAAAAAAAAAAAAAAAGAGAGAATCTAGTCATGTACATTCATGCAAAGTAGCAGATATTCTTCTGGTTTCATATAATAGTCTCCAGTCCTCCCCAGTTCAATTTAAATCTTGCTCTTTTCATTTTCCATTTTTTCTAGCTTTTCTTTCCCTTTTCCATTGATTAAATTCTTTTTTATTTTTTCATCTAGTTTTTGTTTTTCCTCCACTTAGTTGTATATGTTGTGCTGGGGATTATATCCGGATCCTCACACATGCTAGGCAAGCTACCTCTCCAGCCTGATTACATTATTTTTTCACTAAACTGTATTTGGTAATAATTTAAGATATGTAGGGAAGTCATAAAGACAGGATTTCCCATATATCCTTTTACCTAGGTTCCCCCAATAATATTATGTAGTTATGGCTCATCAGTTATATTAGAGTTCTTTAAGAGACAGAACTAACAGGTTATATAGTACAGTAGTCCCTCAGTATCTTTGAAGGTTCCAAGACCATTTCCCATACCAAAGTCTGCAATACTGAAGTCTCTTACATGAAATGGCATAATATTTGCATATATCCAGGAAGCCACTGGTTAGGTCCTGGCATCCAGAGGCCAGAGATCCTGGAGTTCACATGTCCATGGACAGGAGAAGGTATTCCTTCTTCCGGGGGTAGAGAGAGTAACACTGGTACAATATTCTTCAATACAGAATTTGTTGAGTTTTCCCAAGTTTTTCCACTAATGTCCTTTTCTTTCCCAGTATCCATCCAATCCAGGAATCCACTTTTAGCATCTTTTTAAAAGTATTTTTTCATTTACTATTTGAGAATAGTATAATAAGTGTGAGAAAATCCTAAGTATTTAACAAATATTTTAGTATATAATTTTAAAGTCTTTTAAACACTGGAGGAATACAGATAATATTATAAACATCTGTATTATACCATCTGCATCTAACAAATGTTAATCTATTTATTTGTAGTTGTAAAAGAAATGAAAAAACCTTGAAAACCAAGTTTTTTCATAGCTTACGAAGTGGCAAAACTCTAGTCTTTGACTGTACTTTTAATGTGACGTTTGTACCCAATATGGAATATGTTCATTTTTTTTTTTTGACATTTGTAACTATGTGTTTAATTACTGGTGCTACTCCAGATACCACTGGCAGTGAATTGAGTCGTTTATTGTTATTTTTCTTATTGTGGTTTGTCTTTTGTTTTTTCCCCAACATTGGTATAGAAATTGCATTTTCTATTTTTAGTCTTTCTACCATGACTACTTAAAAAGTCTCAATTTTACCATGACTGCTTAAAATCTAACTAAATTAAACATCATTTTGGAGGTAATTTTTTAAAGTCCTTTGTAGGTTTAACTATATTTTAACAATTTACTTTTTCCTCGCTTCTTATATCTCAGATCTTCCATCTGGGATCATTTCCTTCTTCATTAAACACATCGCTTCATGTCAGAGTATCAGTCACAAATTTTGCCAGATGTAATTATTTATCTGAAAATGCCTTTATTTTGCCCAAACTCTTGAAAGGTATTTTTGCTGAACATAAATTCTTTGAAGGATTTTATTCTAATTGTGGCTTTAGTCAGAATTAAGCCTCTACTGTCAATCTGCTTGTCATTCCAGTATAGCTGACCTGTTTTCAACTGCATTTTAGACTCTCCCTTTATTTTTGATGTTCTGTAGTTTCACTACAAAGTATTTGTGTTTATTTTGGGCCTGTTTGATTACAGTGTTCCTAAATCAGTAAATTTCATTCCTTTTATCAGTTCAGAAAAGTTTTCAACAATTATTACTTCAAATTTAGCCTCTCCTCTATTCTCTGTTCTAGAACTCTGGTATAAGATCTTTTCATTCTGGTCTGCTCCTTATATTTTTCTATTTGTCTTAGCCATTGTTACATACTGAAGACAGTGGTCTCCGGTGTCAGCTGATAACATACTAGAGAGTCACGTGTGTGTGGTGCATACCTGTAACCCCAGCAATTCAGGAGGCTACAGCAGCAGGAGGGTCTAAAGTTTGAAGCCAGCCTCAGCAACTTAATAAAACTCTTATCTTAAAATTTAAAATGGCTAGGGACATAACTCAGAATGCACTTGGGTTCAATCCCCAGGATTAAAAAAGAATATAGCATATTAGAGGTTTAACCCTGCTCTAATTTAATTTGGCTTCAGAATGAGTATGTGACAGGAATCACATTAGGTTTGCCAAAGCCTGCTTATCAAGAGATCCTGCAGCAACTCTATATTATTCTGCTATTTGTCTTTACAGTGGAATTCCTTAGTAGGCAAACTGCATAAAGTACAGAGGTTTACCCAGCTCCCAGTTATGCAGGCACCAAGTTCAAGCAGCATGGCACAGACTCTGGCAAGTCCCACTCTGCCCTCCACCACAGGCCTTGACTGTTTTTTCAGAGTAGATAGTAACAACAAAATTGTGTGTGGTAGCAAGCAATCACATCACCAGACACGAAGATAGACTGGCATCCCACTATCCCCTCTGATGGTATTCTCACAATCGACCCTAAGACTTGCCACTAGGCCCCACTTCTTAATGGTCCACCACCACCCTGGGGAACCAAACCTTAATGGCCCACCACCACCCTGGGGAACCAAACCTCCAACACATGAGACTTTGTGAGACTGAACCGTAGCAAAGTCCAGTTGCAACTATAGGTGCCACTATGGTCATCAGGGGACACACTTAGTTGTAACCTGGAGTGTGCCATCTTAGCACAGAAAAGGCTCGCAGGTCAGAAAACTGCTGTAGTTTCTATTTGTTCCTAGTAAAACACCACCTCAGGGTCCCTATGGCAGACTCCCAGTCCTCTCAGTCTAGATGGTATCCTTAAGGGATTCATTCGCAGTACCACTTCTCCTGTTAAGGTGCTAAATAAAGTATTTGCCTTCAGAGCTACTTCGACTGAATTTTAATAATGCTTCCACATTGGTTCACAGGATTCATTTGGTAGTTGTTTAGGTGCTTTTTTGGTTTTTTGTTTGTTTTGTTTTGTTTTTTCATTTGTTTGATACTTGTTGTAAATTTTCTCTGTAATCACGTAAACCCAACAGAATAAAAACTTTTTATGCAGGAGTTGCTTTGTCCTTTGAAAGTAACCAAGAAGTGATACACCCTGTAATGATAATTTTTTTCAGAATTTTTTATTTAGTTTGTCATGTGGCTTTCATGGCTCTGACACTTCATTGTGTATGTGGTGCTGGGATTCAAACCTGCATCCTCATGCATGCCAGGCAAGCGCCATAACCACTGAGCAACCACTCCACTTTACTCTTGTGACAATATTTAAACACAAACTTATTGAAAAGAAAATGAATCATAAGTGTGTCCTAAGAATAAATAATGCTTTCTAAATACACATTACATACATGGCATGCATACACACGTAATTCACTAGTTTTTCTTCTAGAAGAACAGGAACTGTGTTAGTCGCTGCCTGTCGCTGTGACAGAACATCCGAAATAATCAACTTATGGTTTCCGAGGTTTTAGTTCATGGTTACTTGGCCCTATTCCTTTAGTCCTAGGACAGCAGCATAGTATATCATGACAGGAACACAAGGTAAAGGAGGCCTATTAACCTAGTGGCAGCCAGGCAACGGAAGAGGGAAGATGGGAGTATCGATATCCCCTTCAGTGTTGGATGCCCCATCACCTAACGCCCTTGCACTAGGACCCACCTCTCATTAGCGCCTTGGGCTGGAGACCAAGTGTTGAATACATGGACCCTTGGGGAACTTTCAAATCCACACTGTGGCAGGGACACATTTGTATTCCTTCTGTTCTGTTGACTGTTCTGGAACTTGAGACTCTACATAAAAAGAGATCTTTCGGAAGACACATTTATCCAATAATTTCAGAAATGGTATTTAGATCATTTGCTGCCATTCGTGTTCTGCCCACTGCCTTTTGGGATGACTAAATTAAAGGAATTAAAAATAGATACGTTGTCATTTGTCAAAGTGATTTGCATTTCTGGGCTTTGAGGATGCTCTGGTGCCGTTTGAATGAGTATGTGAGATACTAACTTTGTTTTCTTTTGCAGAGTATTGCTGTTTAGGTGCAAACTGGGTGTACTGCAGTATACAGTTGTCAGACCTTTCACTACCATTGTTGCTTTGTAAGTACACGGATTTCACATTTTCATTATCATCATTTTTTTCCTCATGTGAGAACAACTCAGCAGACAAAAAGCATTAATTTATTCGTTAATGATACAATTCTAGTCTGCTATAAAAATCACAGAATAGAAAAACTCTACTCTATTAAAAGATGAATAATGTGACCATTTACAGTCACCACCGTATTTACATCTTCTCTAGAACATACTATAAAGCACTTTGAAAAACACACTTCCTTTTCAAATGTTAATGTTCACACAGCTTTACAGAAACTATCCTATCATGTTAAAGCATGCTACTTTTAGGTTAATTACTTCCTACCTACATAATTTAGAGTATATTGAGGGAGTACTATCTTCAGAAAATAAATCATAGTTTTCTTTAAGGCATTTTTAAGGTTTACAACTTGAGGTAAAAATGAGGTATTATATGCTACCTGGAAAAACTATCCCATAAATATTCATTAGCATTCAAATAATTTAAAGCAGGTAGATCATATTTTTATCTCCAAGTGCTTATATTCTGCATGATCACAAAAGATAGAAAGATAGGTAAAAATCAATTCTTTACTCTTCATTTGAGATAGGAATTACTTAACCAACTAACACTAATTTATAAAGGTAAGCTTTATTTCTCTACAGCTTAGACATTGGGTGAACGTATAACAGTATTCATGGTAAAAGAAGAGATCTGGGTCTTAAAAATATTTACCTTGCCAGACGTGATGGTGCACACCTATATTCCCAGCAACAAGGGAGGCTGAGGCAGGAGGATTGCAAGTTCAAAGTCAGCCTCAGCAACTTAGCAAGGCCCTAACCGCCTTATTTTTTTTTTTTATTAGATGAATATGGAGTCACAATTGAGGGGGAAACATTATCAAACATTCAAGAACAAATGTATATATACTTAGAAATCCAGGGCTAATGCCATGTCATAGATGTCCAGCTTGGGTTCCCCATGTTGCTGTTTCCCCCAGAAGAACCCCTGAGTTAAATGGATATCTCGTGGAGGTCAGAGATATCCCCACCTCCAGTCTCCTAGATATTCTTCCTAAGCCCTTCCCCCACCTTGTCCCCCACCCTACGCCTCCAAGTAACCTAGAGAGTCATCCCCCTGTTGTGTTAAGAATCATACAATTTGATGTTATTATTAGCTTAGCCATCTAAAATATTGCTTCCCGATGTATTCTAGCTTCCACATATGAGAGAAACCATTCGGCCCTGAGTCTCTGAGACTGGGATACTTCATTTAGCATATTTCTTTCCATCTCCATCCATTTGATATCAAAAGCCATAATATCTTCTCTAATGGCCAAGTAGTATTCCATTGTATATATGTGCCAAAGTTTTTGTATCTACTCCTTGAGTGAGGGACATCTGGGTTGGTTCCATAATCTAGCTATGGTAAATTGAGCTGCTATAAACACTGATGAAGCCACATCACTATAATATGCTGATTCTAACTCTTTTGGGAAAATACCTAGGAATGGGATAGCTGGGTCATAAGGTGGTTCCATTCTTATTTTTTTGAGAATTCTCCACACTGCTTTCCAGAGTGGCTGAACCAGTTTGCAGTCCCACCAGTAGTGTGACAGTGTTCCTCTTTTCCCACAGCCCCTCCAGCATCTGTTGTTGTTCGAATTTTTCATTTTTGCCACTCTAACAGGAGTAAGGCCTAACGATCTAATTGAGACCCTGTCTCAAAATATAAAAAGGGATGTGACTCAGTTTAAGCACCCTGTGTTCAATTCCTAGAATCCCCATCCCCCAAAATAAAAATTTACCTCCAAGACAATTAGGGGAAAAAAATGGAACTACAGTATTACACATTTAACAATCAAGCTTTTCAAAATTAGAAAGTTTAGTTTAAATGTATCTCATTTTGTTTTTCAAGTTGGTGGAATTAATCATATGGTAACATCACTAGAAAAATGTTTGTTTTTGTTTTTCATTTTTGAACCAATTCTGTGTCCAAAGTCAAGTAATTATCTGTAGAATAATTCAATAAAGTGACCTCTGGATTTCAGTATTTCTGTCATTATACCTTACAATATGTGTTGATGTAGTTAACCATTAAGTTCTCTCATTTTCACCGTTTTATTAGAATCTGTGAGCTGCTTGGAATATATGATGAAGGAAACTTCAGCTTTTCAAATGCTTGGACTTACTTGGTTATAATAAACAATATGTCACAATTGGTAAGTAAATACTCATTTTCTTAATTCTACAACATTAGTCTGTATATAACTAAACTTTTTAGACAATTTCTTTTTGGAATAAAGCTTAATCATTTCTTAATCATGAAAGATAATTTATACAAAAAAACTTTAATGCAAAAAACTCTATACAATGCAAAGACATAATATCTTTGTTAATTATTTGGTGACTTACGCCATGACTTCTTGGTGATTATTGACTTATCTGATTCTCATTGCATAGCTGTGTGGGTATGTCATAAACAAAAGCACAATACTGTCTAAACAAAATGTACAAACACATATTCTAGGCATATTCAGTGAGAGAAAATGTCTAATTGTTACATGATAGTTGAAGTTATAATTTAAAATAGGGCAATACAGTTCTGATATCATGTATTTGGAATTAAAGGGAATTAACTACCAAGTTTTAAAAAAATGAATGTTCCAGAAACTGAAACATTCAATACATAGGTGTCTTGTCCTGTGAATTTAAAATACGTTTATTTTATTTAAAATCTTTTGTTAATGCTGATAGCAGAGTAATAATTTAGTTGCAATGAATGCATATATTAGAGCTATAGAATAAAACTTAAGCTTTCCCACATGTTCTTCCCTGTGTCCAGTAATTCTTTTTCGGGAAAATCTATTCTAAAGAAATGGTCAAGAATATTTTGGCTTACTAAAGCCTGTTATAGCAAATGGCTGGAAACAATCCAAAGCCCAAGGGTAGGAACTAGTTCACTATTATTATGGTCTTTCCATTGGCCAAAATATTAGGCAGTTATGAAAAATAAACCTTATTAAACAGATGTTACATAGTTTAAAGAATTATACTAGGCAACACAGTTTACACCGTTTTCAATTTAGTTTACCAGCTTCTTGTTAGGGGTACAGCTCTGTGAGAGAGCTCTTGCCATATGCTGGACTCTGCCCTGGGTTTGATCCTTAACCATGGGTATTTAAAAACAACAACAACAAAAAAATACATATATATTTTTTATATGTATATTTATATAAATACACACAAAGATATGGTTTATAGGAATCTGAATAACTTTTATCCTTCCTTTATTGCTTTTATGTTCTAAAATATTTTAAATCAGCATTTTAATGGGAGAGAAAATGTCTGTTATATGACAGTAGAGGGTTTAATTTAAAATAGGGAAAAAGTGAATTTTTAAGAATATATTTATTGCCAAATGCTATACTAGGTTATTATAACATTTCTAAAATAAATCTTGAGCGTTTATTATTTTAAAAAGAAAATCCAGCTGGACTAGCATAGTGCCTGCAAGAAAAATTGTTTCCCTGATTTTTTGATTTCATGGTCACAATTTTATGAAACTATACTTAATGTGTTATCTTATAAGTAATACACATGCTGTGTTATTTAAGTCATTACAGCAGGTTGGAGAAATAGAGTGGTAGAGTTCTTTCCTAACGTGTGAGGACGAGGATTCAGCACTGCAAAAATAGTTCCTTATTTTAGCTGACCAAGAACCTTTTCTATTCATGTTAGTCATTTGTTTATTTTCTCTTTAATGAGACCCAGTAAATGATTACTTAAAAACATTCTCAGGGAGGTGTTGTAGATCTATTTTGAGACATTTCATATAATGTACATTCATCTGCATAATCATTAAAAGTCTGTTGTTAATCTAAAAATAAGAAAGTCTAGAAAAATTTGCCTGAAACATTACTCTGTTCCAGGTGTCTGGTTTATAACATTACTGTTGCCATTATTATAGTTATTCTTACTGAAGAAGCTTAAATCTTGTTTCTAGTTTGCCATGTATTGTCTCCTGCTGTTTTATAAAGTACTAAAGGAAGAACTGAGTCCAATCCAACCTGTTGGCAAATTTCTTTGTGTAAAGCTGGTGGTTTTTGTTTCTTTTTGGTAAGTGTTGCTTTCTCTTAAATGTTCAGTATTTCTAAAGGGCAATAAAACTGTCAATTAAGGAGGATTTTAAACATGGTTTTCATGTAAAAGATGAATTAAAAATGTCTCTACTTACAAAAGTTCATCCCTTTAGCCCTTCTGGGATTTTCATAAGGAAATAATCAGATGGTAGCTTTAATATTTGTAAAAGGAAAATAATTTCAGATAACCTAAATATCTCAGTACTAAAGGAATCGTTCAAGTAAATCACGACCCGATCATGTAATAGAATACCATGCAGTTTGGAAGAAAGCGTGACAGGTAACGATGAGGAAATGTTCATTAGTAGGAATTCTTTAAAACAGCGGGCAGAACTAAACATGGTTTAGTAAAACGACGGATAACAAAAGTCCTAGAAGCAAATACACAAAAGAGAATACAAAAAGGAAAAAAATTCATCAAATCCCACTGCCAGAAAGAATAATCAACATTTTGATGCATGTTTCATTGTAAAACTCCACAGAAATAGTTCACTAGTGTAAAACCTTGTTCCGTTTTTTTGTTTTGTTTTTTAAAAGAGAGGGACAGTGAGAGAAAGAATCCCTTTTTCAGTGTTTTGTCAGTGAAGAAAAATATAATTGTTTAAACTCTGTCATGTAGGTATCTCGTTAACTGAGCTTTTATTGACATTCAGATTGTTCCCTTTTCTCACCTTTACAAGCAATACTGAAGTGACTATCCTTGTGTATGGATACATGGAAGCTCCATCTATCTCATTTGCTGTTGAAATTACCTGGGGCATTTTCTCCAGATGTGTTTGAAATGCTCAGCATGACTCCCTATTTTAGAGTCAAACACTTTCTGAGTTTGTTTTTTGCTCTAATACTTCATATAGCACTGATTTCAAAATTACTGCTTTAACCCAGCATGGTGGCGATTGCCTGTAATCCCAGCAACTCGGAAGGCTGAGGCAGGAGGATCTTAAATTCAAGGCCAGACTTGGCAAATTAGCCAGACTCTCAGCAATATAGGAAGACTCTGTCTCAAAATAAAAAAGGCTAAAATGTACATCATTGGTAAAGCTCGCCTGGATTCAGTACCAAAAAAGGAAAGGGAAAATATTTTTTAAGAATAACATGAATAATTAATTCATACATGTGCAGACATTTGAGAACATTTGGGCATCTGTGTATCCTTTATTTCATCTTAAATGCCTGCTGTACAAACTGTTAGTCCTTGTCCATGTATAGGGAGAAATTTAATTACTTGTACACACTTTCTTTTTATTTTATTTTTTTAATAGAAGGACAGTGAGAGAGAGAGAAGCAATTTTTATTGAGTTTTTTACATGACTTTCGTTGCTCTGACACTTCTTTGTGTACGTGGGTGCTGGGGTTTGAACCCATGTGCATGCGGGGCAAACGCTGTCACTGCCGAGCCATCGCTCCAGCCCCCTTATACACACTTTCCAAAAAAACAAGAAAAAAAAAAAATGTGTGAACCAAGTACTGAAGTTCTAAGAATATGTAATCAAATCCATCAGATGAAACTAATTGAAGAATAGATCTGTGATGCAAACAAACATACATAATATTGAGAGTTTATTGAGGAATAAGCCATGCAGGCAGGGGGTGGTGGTTCACAGGTTGCACTGGGATTTCAACTTTTTTAAATGGCATATTTTTAAAACAACTGCTCATTTTATGCTTGATATAGATTTGGCGTTTACCTTTTCCTAACATATAGGCAAGCAGTAGTTATTGCTTTGTTGGTAAAAGTTGGCGTTATTTCTGAAAAGCATACATGGGAATGGCAAACTGTAGAAGCTGTGGCCACAGGACTCCAAGTAAGTAGTGCTATCTCTGAATTCAATAGAACTTTACTGTTTGTTAAGTAAGCATTGTTATATATTATCTCCACTAAACCCAACAATATGGAGGCTATGGTGAGGATAACAGGGAAATTCTAGAGAAATTGGCCATAATTACTGATATATAGCAGAACCAGAAATAAAGCCTGGTTTTTGTGTTTTGTTTTTTTATTTTTAATCTAACTAGTTCTTTTCTATCTCTTAGTCCTTGGGTGGTATATTGAGAATACAATGTACTTGGCTGAGAAATACTTGATTTAGGTACTATTTCTTGGGGGGAAATAAGTATATAATATGAGGAAAGAAAAAAGCACTGTTGTTACCTAATCTACTTTTGAAAAGTACTTGGAGATATTTCACTCAACATAATTTTTTCCATCTCCAACCATTTGGTTGCAAATGCCATGATATCCGAAACTCACAGAGACTCAAAGGCTGAGTGTTTTCTCTCGTGGAAGCTAGAATACAATCAGAAACAGACTGATAGTTTGCTAAGCTGATAATAACCTCAACATGGGTGAATTTTTACGTGAGCAGGGGAAACCTTGCCTATGACGCTGGGGGATAAAAGAAAGGGGACAGGGAGTGAGGTGGGAATAGGAGGGATATCAAGGCAGCTGGAGACTTCCATGAGAAGCCCACCTACACGGGTAAACTAGGGAGGAACCCAAAGTGGGGAAACCATGGAATGGCATCAGCCTTGGCTTGCTCTGTCACTATGCATTTGTTTATGATTATTTGGCAACATTTCCCTCCTAAATGTAAGACTGTCTTGGGAAAAAAAAAAAAAAAGAATGTAAATAAAAAAAATTCTACACTTCTCCCATATTTTGTTATCGATGTCACAAATTACACCTTTTTGTATTGCATTCCATTAGTATATTATTGCAGTCAGTTATTTTAATGCTTTCTGTTTAATATTAGTTTCTGTGAAATAATGCAATTTGCAAATGAAACAATTTTACTCTGATAAAAAAGAAAAGTACTTGGAGAAAAATTGCAGTTTTGAAAACTAGATTTAAGCACAAAGATGGCTAATTTTGTTGTTGCTGTTGTAGGACTTTATTATCTGTATTGAGATGTTCCTTGCTGCTATTGCTCATCACTACACATTCTCATATAAACCATATGTCCAAGAAGCAGAAGAGGGCTCATGCTTTGATTCCTTTCTTGCCATGTGGGATGTTTCCGATATCAGAGATGATATTTCTGAACAAGTAAGGCATGTTGGTAAGTACTAGCCATTTAATTCTTCTAAAAAAGTAGATTATTGTATTTCTCCTATCTGGGCCATTTACTAGTTTTTTTAAGAAATGGGGGGGAAACCCTGTTTACAGCATTAACTGGGCACAGGCTCTACAGAATGGTGGAGAAAAAGGGGATGGGGAGCTTATTTTTATAGTGGTAAGTTTATAATGGTTAAAATGTCTTTTGGTTGATATGAAAATCTTTGTATTACTTTAAAGGACGGACAGTCAGGGGACATCCTAGGAAAAAGTTTTTTCCTGAGGATCAAGATCAAAATGAACACACAAGCTTGTTATCATCGTCATCACAAGATGCAATTTCTGTTGCCTCTTCCATGCCACCTTCACCCATGGGTCACTACCAAGGGTTTGGACACACTGTGACTCCCCAAACTACACCTACTGCGGCTAAGATGTCTGATGAAATACTTAATGATACTACAAAAGAGAAAACAGAGCCTTCAGATAAATCCGTGGACTCCTGAACAGTGTGCAAAAGCAGACTGCTACTACCATGTTATTCTGTTACCTGGTATCCCGTGGCTCAGGATTTTGTGCTTGGGACAAGCCATAAATGATGGAAAATTTCAACAAACACAGGTGAAAACCAGGTACAAATACTGGATTTATATATGTGAGTTTTGTATATCACAAATAATCAGTCTAAATTCCTAGACTTAGACTTGATTTCTGAACATTAGAGCATCACATACTCAAATGGTAGAAAATGACTACAGCTAAAATACTCCTGATGTTACACTGCGTTATCAAGAAGATAGACCTAAAGGAGGAAAAAAAATCAGTGCTTCCTACTACTGCTGCATGAATCTAATGCTCTGGACAGAAAGCATAAATTCAGAAATATGAATTAGTGGAACTTAATCATAATCATGTGCCATATAAGCTTACCTAACAATTATTTCTCTACTTCTCAACTGGATGTCTTTCAATAAAGAAGAGTTTATCATTTATTTTCTGCAACTTTTTATGTCTCTCATTCTTTAAACCTCAACTAAATGCTTTTAACAAGAATTTTTTGATTAGAGGCACAAAGCAAAAAAGTAAAACAAATTTTTCCTCAGTGCTATTAAAAGTGGCAGCAAATGTAAATCTTGGCTGAATGGTCTTAATAAATAACCATGTTAAAAGACAGGTAGGTGTCATTTGGGAGAAGTTTGTTACTTAGTATGCAGTTTCTCTAATTGCTAGCCAAAATGCATTGGATCATGTTTAACACGATACTATAAAAAGAAAGTGACATGGTAGTATGTTGCAAATATCAAAGATAAGTTGTTTCTCAAAACCTTTGATTTATATTTATGCACACACACATTCATACATGTGTATATATTCCCAGTAGTTATTCAGGTACAAAGTCTTCATTCTGTCCACTATTATAAATTAAATATTTCTATTGAAAGAAAACTGGGTATTTTTTTTTTAAGAGAGAGTAAAAAAAATCAGTTTTATTTATTTCATCTGGTTTTAGTTTCTCTAACACTAGTTGTGTATGGGTTCTGGTGTTCAAACCCTGGTCCTTGAGCATCCCAGGCAAGTGTACTACCGCTGAGCCACCCTGCTCCAGCCCCACTGGGTAATATTTTTAAAACCCCAAAGATTCCACAAAATAGTATCAGAACTAATAAATGACAGAAGATATAAAAATCATTTTTATGACCTAACTGAAAAATCAAGAAAGCATTTACGATAGCATCAAAAATAAAATACTTAGGAGTAAATTTAACCAGGGAATTGAAAAATCTGTACACTGAAAAACTATAATACATTGATGAAAGAAATTGAAGATGCAAACAAATGGAAAAATACCCTGTATAATGCAATTCCTATCAAAATCCCAATAGCTCTTGATAGAACGAAAAATACAAGCCTCAGATTGACATGGACACGAAATACCCCAAGTAGCCAACACAATTCTGAGTAAGAAAAAGTTACAGACATTACATTTCCTGGTTTAAAATTCTATTCCAAGCCTGGTGTGGAGGGGCCCACAAATATAGTCCCAGTTTACTCAGGAGGCTGGGGCAAGAGGATCACCTTGAGCCCAGGAGTTCATGACCAACTTAAGCAACATAAAACCAAATCTCAAATATTATTACAAAGCTATAGTAATCCAAACAGTATTGTACTGGCATAAAAACAGGCACACAGACCTGTTTGTCGATGGAAGAGATCAGAAAGAACTTGACAAGGACACCAACGTGACAAGGGAAAATGGACAGTCTCGTCAATAAATTGTGCTAAGAAAAATGAATTTCCACACGCAAAAGGATATAACTGGAACCTGTCTTATACCAAACACAAAAATCAACTGTATAGGAAACCTTCATGTAAAACTATAAAGTATAAAACTCCTAAAAGAACAAGGGGCTGTGTCCGGTCCCGGCCGGCAGGAACCAGACAGCTTTCATTCATCGGTGAACCTGCATCTTCTACTGCTGCTGATCTCTCCACAGTCTCTGCTGCTGCTTCGCTGGTTCTATACTTCTGTGCTTCTGCTTCGGCTTCTCTGACTCTGTGCTTCTCTGCTTTCCTCCTGACTGCTTCTCCCCTGACTGCTTCCCTGCTTCACTGCTGCTGCTTCTCTGACTGCTGCTGCTGCTTCTCTGTCTCAGCTGCTTCTGCTGACTAGTGGCTACTCTATTTATCCATTACAACAACTAATAGGGGTACAGTGCAAACACGTTTATCCAATTGTAACAAATGAGTGGCCAAATAGCTTAGTCATGCGGTCAGGCAATTTGCTAATTACAAGCCAGCTGGACCCCTCAGAGTTGTTTACCACTAATTCTTTTACAAGCCAGCTGGGCCTCATGTTGGGGGATCCCCAACAGGGCTGGAGAGGTGGCTGAGTGGTAGAGCACTTGCTGTTATGCTTGAGGACCCAGGTTCAAACCCCTGCACCACATAGACAACTAAATGGAGGGAAAATAAAAACCAAACAAGTCTCTTTAAAAAACAAAAAAAAATGAACAAAGATAGCTCCTGAACTTCGGCCACAGCAATGACTTTTGGAATATCATACCAAAAGCTTAGGCCCCAAAGGCAAAAATAAGTAAATGAGTCTAAAAAAGGCCCTTCAATTCACACATTCCACATCTACAGATTCTATCAACCCAGATTTGTATGGAACATGTACTTTTCCTTGTCATTATTACCAGAACAAAACAGTATACTAACTAGTATTTATGCTATATAAGAACTAACTAGTACTTATACTATATTTTACATAAGTAAAATAGAGATGATTTTAAAAAGTTTAAGGAAGGATGTACACAGGTTAATACAAACACACCATTTGACCTACAAGACTTGAATATTCACATATTTTCGTTTTCAGGGGAAGCCCTAGAACCTATCCCGAATGAATACTGAGGGACTAGTATACATGAAACTAAAAAGCTTCTGCACAGCACAGAATATAATCCAAATAAAATGGTAACCTACAGATTTGGAAAAATTATTTGCAAAATATATCCAATAGGGATTAACATCTAAAATGTCAATGACAGAAAAAGTCAGTCTTATTAAAAATGGGCAAAAGGTCTGAACAGACATGTCTACAAAAGATATAAAAGGCCAACAAGTATATGAAAAGATTCTCCATGTCCTTAAGGAAATGCAACTCAAAACCACTATGAGGTACCAACACCCCTGTTAACTGTTAGGATGGCTGTCCCCCAAAAGCTCATGTGTGAGATAACACATGAGACTCTGAGGTGAAATGATTGGGTTATGAAAGTCTTAACCCAATCTGAATTAATCCCCTGAGACAGATTAACTGAGCTGTAACTGAAGGCAGATAGGGTATTGGCTGGAAGAGGTGGGTCATTGGGGGCATGCCTTTGGGGTATATATTTTGTATCTGGTGTTTGGAGTCTCTCTGCTTCCTGACTACAATGCCGAGCCACTTTCCTCTTCCAGGCTCTTCCACCATGACATTCTGCCTCACCTCAAGCCCCAAGGAATGGAGGGACTGAGACCTCTGAAACCACAAGCCCTCCAAATAAACATTTCTTCCTCTAAGTGTTCTTGCCAGGTCTTCTAATCACAGCAGTGAAAAAGATGACTGAAACAAGATTATGGAGAAAAGGGTACTGTACACTGTTTGTGGGAATGCAGACTGGTACAGCCATTATGGAAAACAATATGGAGGTTGCAAAAGAAATTTAAAATGAAACTATCAGGTGACCCAGCAATTCCTCTTCTAGGCATGCACCCAAAGGAAATAAAATCACCACTATAAAGAAACCTGCACTCCCCTGTTCATCTATCACAGCAGTATTCAGAAACAGTCAAGTGATGGAAAACAACCTAAGTGCCTGTGGATGATTGAAGAAACTGGGGGACTTATATATGAGTATATTCAGCTCTTAAAAAGAGTAAGATCTTGCCATTTGAAAATTCAAATATACAAAGACACGAAACAAAACAATGGCTGAGAAACAATAGTGGCAGTGGGCAGCAAATGGGGAGATGTAGTTCAGATTATACAAAGGGATTATGTAGAATAAAGACGTCTAAAGATCTACTGTACAACACAAAGATGGCAGGTGATGAAACAGTATATGTGGGAAGTGTGCTGTATGAGACCTTAGCTGCTCTTGCCACAAAAATAAAAACTAGGTAACTGAAATGATGTATGGTAATTTACTCTACTATAGTAAACTTTTATAAACCTGTTGTATATCTTAAATACACACAAAATTTAACTTTAAAAATAAGCTAGGTAGGGTATCCTGCTTCCAGGTACCCCTCTGCCTTGCCGAGTTCTCTGCTCTTCTTCCTAAATAAATCCTACTCCTTTTACTCCTCAAAAAAAAAAAAATAAGCTAGGTAAATAATGAGAATAGACAGTTTTGTGCAAAGAAACATCTTTGTGGCTTACCTTCAAAGAACACAGCACATACAGGCATAGCAATAATCTTTCCTACTTAATCTCCCTATTTCAAAAGTGTAAAACTGGGAAAAATTATTATTGAGCACTCAAATCAAAATTGTGAATAATACCAGTTTAGGATTAATCCTTAAATTTTGTTATCAGCTTTTTAAATTTTTGTTTGCCAAAGTGGATCTGGAAAAATTATTTCATCAACTCATATACATTTTAAGTAATTTGAATATTTAAAATAAGCAAGCTTGGGATTTACATGTAACCATACCCTCAGTCTTCAGTGGAAGCCTAGTTTTAGAAGTTTCCCAATCAAAGATCAACATGCCTAAAAAAAAATTAAAATTTTTGCTAACATGACAATGAGACTTCAAATACTTGTAAGTGGTACGGTAGAACACACCTCTGTTCTCAGCAACTTGGGAGACTGTGACAAGATTTAAATTCAAAGCCAGTCTCAGTAACTTACCCAAGACCCTCTCTCAAAATTACATAGAAAGAGCTGGGATATATGGTTCAGTGGTAAAGTGCCTTTGGGTTCAACCCTAGTACCACACACAGAAAAAAAGAATCTATATAAATAAAGTTGAGTAAAAATAAAGTACCTAATTTAAAAAACTAATGATGTAGGGGCTGGAGCAGTGGCTCAGTGGTTGGAATACTTGCCTGGCAGACACAAGCAAGGACTCAGGTTCAAACCCATCACCACATACATAACTAAGGGTTGGAGAAACAAAGGCCAGATGGAAAAATAAACTGATTCTCTTTTAAAAAAAAAAAATTGATGATGTATCCTTTTCCTGAAAACAAGTCTGCAGCAATATTTAAAAAATATACTTTACGATCTTTTATATGTGCTTTATTAATGTTACTTTTTAAAAATTACAAATAGCTAAACTTTTATGGACTCATTTTATGATTACAGTTCCTCTAATTTATACAAGAACATGGTACTTGATGCTCTGAATAGTTTTCAGTAGAAAACTGCTCCTCATTGCTTCACTGTAATGCTGACATTGCTTTTGTGGTGTTCAACGCTGAGAACAAGCTCCTCTCCCATTTCAACCTGGATGGGATTATCTAACACAACTGCAGCCTGTTTCCAGTGGGAGGCTTCACTTGAAGTGTCCAAACTAATCTCTTCATCAAGGTACATATGATACCAAAATGGAATAGCAGTCACTTGTCCAGATTTACAAATGCGTACCTATGGGAATTAAGAAATCAAGAAAACTTCATCAGGATATAGGAGACTTCAATATGTGAGTCTTCTCTTTATAGTCAATTTTGAATATGATACATTTAATTACCCAAGTCAATTCAATATTAACCTATTTTATTCATGAATATTTACTCAAATCCATACCTATATGTTGTTTACAAACGCAGCAAGATTTAAATCTTCAAAGTAAGTGGCTAAAGATTGGCATATACAATATTATCTAGTTTAAGATAATTACTGTGACTATAACAAGAGGAATCATTCTGCAAGTTGTCCTTACCTTTACTTCTCTGTTGGAGGTGTTCAAATATGGAGTCATTAAATCTAGTCTTAAGAGTTCCACTGGCTTGCTCAAAGGTATGCAGGGCAATGAAGACAGGTCCAAAAACACACGGATAGGTACCTACAGAAAATGTAATATTTTCATTTTCACTCTTTTACTCATTCTTTTTATGGTCTGGGCTCATCAAGTGTTTGATTTGTACTTCTCTCTGTATGACAGAATGCTTTTTGTTTGTTTTGGTGTCAGGGATTGACCCAGGGGTGCTTAACCACTGAGCAACATCCCCAGCCCTTTTTTTTTTTATTTTAAGACAAGGTCTTGCTAAGTTGCTAAGGCTGGCTTTGAACTTGTAATCCTCCTGCCTCAACACCCCCACGTCAGTTGCTGGCATTATAGGTGTGCGCTACCACGACCAACTGACAGAATGCTTTTTACATTTATTACCTCATTTCTATTTTTAGCACCCGAAGGCATAAGGCCTTTCACTATTCCAGTTTTACAGAAAGAATGAAGAAACCAAGGTTTAGTCAGGTTAAATACTTTGCTATGATTTTAGCTATCTATAGAGCTTTCATTTGGACAAATGCAGGTTCAGTTTACTTAAGCCAAACAGCTACCTACCCCCACAAAAAAAATGTAAACCTGGGATTTGTTTATGAACTAATGAGCCAAGTATACATCAAATATTAAGTTATCTGACAAAAGATGCAAAATTCAAACCTGAGACAAACCCCCATATCTTTAACTATTTGATATTTGATAAAGGGGGCAAAAGCATAGTGTGGAAGAAAGACAGCCTATTCAACAAATGGTGCTGGACAAATTGGACAGTCATGTGTAGACAACTGAAGCTAGATCCTTATCTTTCGTTCTGCACAAAAATTAAATCAAAATGGGTCAAAGATCTGGATATTAAGCCAACAACTTTAAACTTACTAGAAAAAGAAGCAGGGTCAACACTACAGGACATAGGAGTCAGCAGCGCCTTCCTTAACAAAACTCCCATGGCTTAAGCAATAAAGTCAAGAATAAATGAATGGGATGCAATTAAACTAAAAAGTTTTTGCACAACTAAAGATCTAGTCAAGAGCATCAAGAGAGAACCTACAGAATGGGAGAAAACCTTTGCCTGTTACATCTCGGACAGAGGGCTAATATCCAGAATATACAAAGAACTAAAGAAACTAAACACCAAAATCACAAATAATCCAATCAATAAAATGGGTTATGGATCTAAAAAAGAAATTTCTCACCAGAGGAAGCTCAGAAAGCTCATAAATATATGAAAAAATGCTCTACATCTTTAGGTATATGGGAAATGCAAATCAAAACTTCAATGAGATAACACCTCACTCCCATTAGAGTGGCAAAAATGAAAAATTCGAACAAGATGCTGGAGGGGCTGTGAGAAAAGAGGAACACTGTCACATTGCTGGTGGGACTGCAAACTGGTTCAGCCACTCTGGAAAGCAGTATGGAGAAGAATCCTCAAAAAATTAAGGATGGAACCACCTTATAACCTAGCTATCCCACTCCTTGGTATTTTCCCGAAGAGTTCGAATTATAGTGATGTGGCTTCATTAATGTTTATAGTGGCACAATTTACTATAGCTAGACTATGGAACCAACCCAGATGCCCCTCACTCGACGAATGGATACAAAAACTTTGGCACATATATAAAATGGAATACTACTTGGCCATTAGAGAAGACGATATTATGGCTTTTGAAATCAAATGGATGGAGATGGAAAGAATTATGCTAAGTGAAGTATCCCAGTCTCAGAGACTCAAGGGCCGAATGGTTTCTCTCATCTGTGGAAGCTAGAATACATCGGGAAGCAGTATGTTAGATGGCTAAGCTAATAACGTCAAATTGTATGATGCTTAACGCAACAGGGGGATGACTCTCTAGGTTACTTGGAAGCATAGGGTGGGGGACATGGTGGGGGGAGGGCTTAGGAAGAATATCTAGGAGACTGGAGGGTGGGAATATGGGGGAATCATCTCAGAAGGAGATCTCTGACCTCCACGAGACATCCATTTAACTCAGGGGTTCTTCTGGGGGAAACAGCAACATGGGGAACCTAAGCTGGGCATCCATGACATGGCATTAGCCCTGGATTACTAAGTACATATATATTTGTTCTTGAATGTTTGATAACATTTCCCCCTCAACTGTAACTCCATGTTAATCTAATAATTAAAAAAAAAAATTCAGTGACCCCATCCCATTTCTAGGATTCTTCATTATGGCTTTTTTTTTTTCAGTTGTGAACCCCATATTTTTTTTTTTATTGGTTCAGCATCATCTTACATAATGAAGGGATTCTTTGGTTCACATTCATACATGCATTGGTATTGACAAAGTTGCTTAAACCCAATCCTTGTCTAGGTTCTACCCTGCTTCCCCCACTCCCAAATTTCATGACTTCTCTATAGTTGCCCCCAGTTACAAAAATAAATCACCATATACATGTAATTTAAACATTGAAATTACTAGATTTATACACCTGCCTGGGTGCATTTGGGGTTGTCAAGGGAGTTAAGTGTACTCTACAGTATTGAACACCCCCTTTTTCTCTCCTCCTTCTCCCTCCCTTTCTCCTCCCCACTCCATCACAGCTATAGTCCACACAGCTTATGTGTTACTTCAGATTTGGTGGGTCTATTAAATAAATTTGTCTAACTTTCATCCTATCTTAGGTTTATTCTAGCTTCCACACGAGAGAAAACATTTGACCCTTAAGTCTCTGGGTCTGTTTCATTCAGCAAGATTTTTTCTACTTCCATCCATTTATCCACAAAAGCCATATTGTTGTTTCTAATGGCTGAGTAGAACTCCATAGTATATGTATACCACAGTTTTTAGATCCATTCATCCAGTGAAGGCCATCTAGGTTGTTTCCACAATTTCACTATTATAAATTGAGCTGCTATAAACATTATCTCTGTAATAAGCTGATTCTAGCTCTTCTGGGAAAATACCCAGGTGTGGGACAACTGGGTTGAACAGTGGTTCTACCCCTAATAGTTTGAGGAGTCTCCACACAGCTTCACAATGGCTGTACCACTTTGTAGTCTTGGGTGTATTAGTGTTTCTTTCTCCCTACAACCCCTCCAGTATCTGTTGTTGTTCATATTCTTCATTTTTGCCATTCTAACTAGAGTGAGGTAGAATCTCAGTGAGGTTTGGATTTGAATTTCTCTAATTGCTAGTGATGTAGAACACTTTGTCATAGATCTTTTGACTTTTTTGATCTTCTTTTGTTGAGAAGTTTCTGTTTAGTTTCCATAGCCCATTTATTGATTGGAGTGTTTGTGTTCTTGGTGTTAAGTTTTTTGAGTTCTTTATACATCCTGGATATTACCTCCTGTCGGAGAGGTAGCAGGCCATGATTTTCTCCCATTCTGTAGGTTCTCTCTTGACACTCTTGACTAATTCTTTAGCTGTGCAGAAAGTTTTAATGGCATCCCACTCATTCTTAGTTTAATTCTTGTGCTATAGGAGTCTTGTTAAGGAAGAAGAAGCCTACACCAATATGTGGGAGTGTTAATCCTATTTTGTCTGCTGGTTTAATTCCTAGTTCTTTGATCTATTTCAATTTGATTTTTGTGCAGGATGACAGATAAGGACCTAATTAATTTCAATTGTCTGGGTATAGTTGCCCAGTTTGTTCAACAACATTTGTTGAACAGGCTGTCTTTCCTCCAAGCTATATTTTTACCCCCTTTGCTAAATATCAGGATGATTAGACTTGTGGATTAGTCTCAGTGTCTTTTGGTCTTCCTGCCTATTATGATACCAATACCATACTGTTTTTGTTTCTAAAGCTCTACAGTATAATTTCAGGTCAGGTATTACGATCCCTCCCTCTTCCTCCCTCTCTCTCCCCACCCCTCTCTCTCTTGCTTAGTAGTGCTTTGGCAATTCTGGGTTTCTATATCTGTGAAGAATGACACTGGTATCTTGATGGAGACTGTGTTGAATCTGTAGCTATACAGCACTTTCAGCAGAGTGGCCATTTTAACTATACTGATTCTGCCTAATCAATAACATGGGATGTTTACTAAGGAGGTGTTAATTCTTCTGAAAAAGTCTGGTACTGCTCTGCTAAGAATCCATCAGGTCCTGGGCTTTTCTTTTTTTGGAAGGGCTTTGATTGCTGTTCAATTTCACTACCTGAGATTCATCTGTTGAGCTGTTCAATATCTTCCTCCATCCATTTGGGAATGTCATATTTGGCTAAGTATTTATCCATGTCATCCAGATTCACCAACTTAGAGGACTGTAGTTTTCCAAACAGTTTGTGATAATTCTCTGGATTTCAGATGAGTCAGTGTTTATATCTTCATTTTCATTTCCTATTTTGTTGATTTGCTTCATTTCATTCTTTCTTTTGGTAAGGCTGGCTACGGGGTCTGTCAATTTTATTTTTTAAAGAACCAACTTTTTGTTTCGTTGATTCTTTGTATTGTTTTTCAATTCTCAATTTCATTGATTTCGGCTCTGATCTGGGTTATTTCCTGTCTTCTGCTGGATTTAGGACTGGACTATTCTTTTTGTAAAGATTTTAGGTGTAGCAAAAGTTTATTTATTTGGGCCCTCTCCTGATTTTTGATTAAGGCTCTCAGTGCTATAAATTTACCTCCTAAGAATGCTTTCATACTGTCCCAGAAGTTATGATATGTTCTGCCTGCACTGTCATTCATCCCCAATAATTTCTTGATTTCTTTTCTCATTTCCTCTTTGGTCCATTCTTCATTTAAGTGGGTATTACTCAACCTTTATATATATATTGTTTTTTTCTCTTTGTTATTTCTCTTACTGTTAACTGCTGAGATCATACCATTTTGGTCTGATAGGATACATGGAATTAATCAATTTTTCTATATTTGCCAAGATAACCTTTGTGGACTAAGATATGATCTATTTTGGAAAAGGATCCATGCATTGCTGAAAAGAAGGTAAACTCAGCGGATTTGGGATGGAATATCCTGTAGATGTCTCTTAGGTCCATTTGATCTATAGAGATTTTTAGGCTAGAGACTTCTCTGTTGATTTTGGTTTTGATGGTCTATTGGTGATAAAGGTGTATTAAAGTTCCCCAATATTATTGTGTTGAACTCCAAAAGTGGTTCAATGTCATGGAGTAATTTTTCAACATATTTGGGAATATGGGAGCCTGGTGCATAAGTGGAACTATGTTTATATCTGCTTGATGTAGATTCCTTAATTAAGATGTAGTAGCCTTCTTTGTCTCTTCTGATAAATTTTTGGTTGAAAACTGCTTTGTCAGATATGAGTAGTGCAACACTAGCTTGTTTTGGGGGGCTGTATACATGGTAGGTTTTTTTCCCCAACCTTTGCCTTCAATCTGTGGCTGTCTGTGGCTGTGAGGTGAGTCTCCCGTAAGCAGCATAGTGTTGGAGTTTGTTTTTGTGAAAGAGAGAGAGAAAGAATGAGAATCAATTTTTATTTCAGTTTTTCACATGGCTTTCATTGCTCTGAGACTTCATTGTGTACATGGTACTGGGATTTGAACTCGTGTACCTGTGCATGCTGGGCAAGCACCATAACCGCTGAGCCACTGCTCCAGCCCCTGGATTTTGTTTTTTGATCCAGTCTGCTAATCTGTATCTTTTGCTTGGGGAACTGGGTCCATTCACATTCAATGTTAGAACAGATATGTGATTCTGGTTCTCTGGTATTGTAACCTTTGCTGTATTGTGTGCCATCTTGGCTATCTTTCGGTGAGTTATGCTTTTATTGACCTTCTTCTGATTGTGGGCTTTGGGAGTTGCTTGCTTCTCCTCTGTTTGAAGTCTGTCTTTGAGTATTCTCTGTAGAGCTGGTTTTGTGTTCACGTGTCTTGCCAATTTGTTCTTATCATGGAAAGTTTTTATTTCCCCATGAAATTTGAAGCTGCGTTTTGCTGGATATTGTATTTTTAGCTAACAATTGTTTTCTTTCAATATCTGAAAAATTTTGTTCTATGCTCTCCTTACCTTTATGGCTTGATTTGAGAAATTCACAGTGATCCTTATTGCCTCTGAATGTGACTTGGTGTTTATCTCTTACTGCTTTTAATATTCTTTCCTTGTTTTCTCTGTTATTCATTTTGAATATGATGTGTCTCTGTGAGTTTCTTATTTTGTTAGGTCTGTTTGGGATCATATAGGCCTCTTGAGAATGAATATCTGGCTCTATTCTAATGTGGAGGACATTTTTTTTTTTATCTTGTTGAGAAGGTTCTTTATGCCATTTGTTTGTTGTTCTTCCCTATTCCAATCACTCCCAGGTTATTTCTTCTGATTTCATCCCATACATCTTGGAAATTCTGATCATGATCAGTAAGCTTTTTTCCTTGTCTTTCCTCCATGCATTCAAGATACTCAGCCTGTCTTCATTGTTTGATATTCTTTGAGAGCTGAAGTTCTATTTTCTATTACATTTACTCTGATATTAATATCTTCCATAGAGTTTTTAATTTGGTTGACTGTGTATTTCAATTCTAAAAACTCTGCTATGTTTTTTAGTGCCTCTAATTCTTTATTAAAATGGTGTTTCAGCTCCTGTAATTGCTCTCTTAATTCCTTCCTTAAATCATCTTTTAGTTCAGTGATCATTTTAATAATCAGGTTGTTGTTACTTTCTTCTAAGTTTTCATCCTGATCCCTATCCTTGGAATCCTTGGCTGGGGAGCTGTGGGTTTAAGTAGGACAACTGTTGCCCTTTTTCTTCATTTTCAGCGTCAGGGAGTGGGGCCTGAGATCTTTCATTGGTTATTTCACATTAGGACTTTTTTGATGGGTTGTGGGGTTTTTATCTCTTCACTTATTTGGGCTGGGGTACAATTTGGATAGTGCAGTTCAACAGATGGCTTCCCAACCTGTGAATTATTACTGACCTTTACAATTTCCAATGCCTCATGTGGCAAGGGACAAGTCAATATGTACAGCCAATGCATCTAGTAGACAGCATTGAACTGGTTACTTTTTTACTTCTCTGTTACAATGGTAATTACCACCTATGAGAGGAGTAGAAGGATTAGCAACTATCTTCCTCCAGACTCTAACTATCAGACTATATCCTGTTTAGAAGCAAATACCTATTTTCAAGTTTGACATTCACTTCAGATTTCTAGTACCTCCCTAGGTAAGGAAAAATAGACTTGAGACCAAAGGAGATGTGATAGAAAGGTAGAAAAGAACTTGTGATTTTGGAACATAAGCACCAAGAGTAAAGATGATGTAGGATATTCTAATAAAATAAAAAAAGAGAGAGAGAGTCTGAGGTAATGACTTCAGGGGAGGGTGAGAGAGAGAGAGGACTAATGTTTAGCTATTGCTGGAAGAAAACAAAGAAGGGGTAGCAGAGAAACTCACCACCAGGAGGCTACACAGCACAACAAAATGTGCTGATCTGTAAGAACCCAAAATCAAAACCACAGCAAAACAAAGCAAAAGAAACAAGAAACAAAGATCAAAACAGAAAACAAAACAAAACAAAAAACAATGTGTTATTGGAAAGCTGGGAGGATTATGGGTTATTTCCAAGGAAGAAGTCAAAACAGACAGTGTGGTTTGATGATCACATCTGGCTCCTGGATGGAGGCACTTCCAGGGTGAGGTTGCTGGAGGGTCTGGCTTTTGTTGTTCTCAGCTGGAAGTCAGATTCCCAGGAATCCTCCCTGTATTCCTGTCCTGTGGACAGGGTACAGTATCCTGTGCATCCTGTGAAAACCACCTTCTGGCTTTCCTGGGTTGAGACTCTAGGCACTTTTGTGTCTACCTGCCCAGACGCCTGTCCCACTTCAAACAGGGCCCCCCAGCAGTAGCTGGCAATCTTATGGATACCAGGGCAGCTGAGAGGAAAGTTCACAGATTCTGAGGGTATGGCTGCCCTAAACTGGTACCTGGGGCAGACGCCACTCTGAATTTGTGGGTCCTAAGGCCCTCACCCGCTCAAAACACACACAGCTCCCAGGTCCATCTGTGCCCCAAACTGGCAGTGTCTGAGAGGCACTCCTGCCCAGAATATTTGGCTCCTGTGACTGTCTCCACCCTTAACTCACGGTGCCTGAGGCAGTCAGATCATAGGGCTTCTGGTGGTTAGTGGCCAATGGTGACACACCTGGGGCACCCCCTGACCCAAACTTACAGCTTTCAGAGTAGCTGCCTGGACAGCCCTCCTTCTCAAGATGGTCAGCTCTCCATGATCAATTTGGGGGCACATCTAAGTTATGTGCACTAATGCAGACGCAGGGTTCAGCCAAGGGGTGGGAGCTATGCTAATTTGTCCTTCCTGTATTTTTGTGTTCATCCCTCCCTCTACCAAACCAGCAGCACAACCACCAGTGGTGGTGGTCCTTGCAACTGGAGCTGCTTGGCCCCTATGTGGTTTTCTTCCTTGCTTAATGTTTCCAAGCCTCTGAGTCTCCAGTTTTCCTCATTTGTCTACTAAGAGCTTCACCGAAATTTTGCCATTCACCTACCTCGCAGAAAGAGACTTCTCCCTCCTTTGATGTCCCACTTCATAGAGAGATTATACAGATATGCACCCCTCCCGCTGATCACCATCTTCCTCCTCTCACTATGCTTTTTATTCCCATTTCCACTCGTCAGTGAAAAAGCCCTAAATTTCCACATCACCTCTCACTGCCTGGACACTAATCCCTCACAGCTGAACCCATACCTCACAGTGTGTCCCGACTTTTTGTCTACTAGCCACTCCTGTCATCTCTGTCAATTCCTTCTAGAAAACCAATCAAGATAACTTTGTGAGTTCCCAAAGGTTCAGTTCTCAATCCTTATTACACACCCCCAAGGAGATTTCATCCATCTATGCATGGATTGCCTACCATCTATGGGCTGCTAACTGCCAAATTTATATCTTCAACCTATAGCTTTTTTGAACTCTTATGCAACTGCTCAAAAGGCCCCTTCCATGAATAAACACAGCATGATCCTAATACAACTTCCCCCATATCAGTAAATGATACATATCATTCCAAGTGCTTTGACCTGAAAAAACATGGGTCCTCTTTCAAATCCCACACGCAATCTGTCAAAAAACCCAACTTTTAGATATAGCCAGAATCTAAGCAATGCACCACCTCCATTACTACCACTTCAGGCTAAGACACTACCACTTATCTCCTAAATTACTACAATAATCTGAGGCCTCAGCCTGGCCTCCAAAGTGTTCTGTTCTTAACATAGCAAACAAAGCTCTTTCAAGAGAAGTCACATCACGCCATGCCTTTGCTCAACACCCACCAGTTGTTTCCTACCCCTTTCAGAGTAAAAGCTAAAGTCCTTTCAATGGCCAAGAGGCTGTAGAGGATCAGGCCTCAGACTTCTCAGTTGTCTCTCTCAACTCTCTGAATATTCCAATCATGCCTGAGGCCATTTAATTTGTTGATCCTTTTACTCGTGTATCATTTGCTTATTTCTTTCCAATCTATTTAAATCTCTTACCCATGAGTCTTTCCGTTAGGTGTACTATATAAAACAATGTACATCCAGCATCCCCACTCCCTATCTTCCTTAACCTGCTAATGCCCACAGCACATCTCACCATCATCATACACTTTTACTTCTTTAGAGTCTTATCTCTTCCAATTCGAGTGCTAGCTCCATGACTGCAGGAACTTAGTTTCACAGACATATTCTCAAAATCTAAAATAGTGCATTTAGTGGACATTTCAGTAAACAGTTGCTGAATGAATACAGTTCTTTATCATATTTTTTTAACAACCTCTCATTATGCTTCACTGATTCACTCAGCTGCCTTACAGATAATCATATTAGAAGAGAGGAGATATTAAAATCTAAGAATGAGAGAATAAGCTACAGAAAGTAAAACTACAGGAAAGAGCTTCTTGAGATGAGTGGTCATCAACAGAAGTGAAGTACAGTAGTGTAGGGGACAGCTACAGGAGTTTGGTATAAAGAACACAGTGTTCGATTTAACCAATGTACAGTTTTCCAAGGCCAGCGAAAATAGTGAAGACAAAGTTACATTTCCATGAAAAAAATATATGAAAAATAAACAGACCATGGAATAGAAACTTTTAAAGAAGGAAGAGAGGAGAGGAGGCAGGAGCAGTGGCTCAGCAGTTGAGTGCTTGCTTGCCATGCATGAGGATCTGGGTTTGAAACCCAGCACCACATATACAACTAAGTGTTTGAAAAACAAAAACCAGATGAAAAACTAAATAAAATTGATTCTTTCTCACTCTCCTCCTCTCATTTAAAAAAAAAAAAGAGGAGGATGAGGATGGCGGAATATGAGATAGGAAATACAGTGAAAAGATGGCACCTGGGCACCTATAATTGTAACAAACCAGGAAATTGAGGCAAGAAGATCACAAGTTCAAGGCCAACTTCTGCTACTTGGTAAGACCCTATCTCACAATAAAAGATTTTTGAAAAGAGCTGGGGATGTAGGTCAGTAGTAGAGCACTCCTGGGTCCAATCCACAATGCCAATAAATCAATAAATATATATATCAGAATCAATCAATATAATATAGATTCTGGTAGAATCAAAGAATTCAGGATCAAGAGGGAATAAGATAGGAAGATAGAAGATGGAATTTTGGGAGCATTACAAGAAATAATTTAAATGTCTCTATCTTCTGCCAAGTGTATTCTTTTTATTAAACCCTCTAAAATAGTGAGATTAAACTAACTGTAAAATTTTAATTATCCAACACTGATTAAAACAGTCCCTTAATTTATATCTGCCAAGTACATCCTGCCCTTGGATAATCTAACTATGCATATTCAAGTACTTACTATGTATGGCTTTTAGTTAAAAGTTTTAGGTGTTTAGTTTACTTTTCTTTAACAGTATATTCAACATCCTACTTCCCTCTACTTTGGCCTGTAATATACCACAAATGTGTCTCCAACACCAAACCTCTTCCCTGAATGTTCCATTCATGCCTACTACTTTAACTCACAAATCTGTACTTTTCTGCTAGTAGCTATGCCAGTTTCACTCTTGTTTCTAAATGCTGGCTCCTTTTTTCCTAGCTTGACTTGCTCCACCGTCCTAGGCTCCTATATTCTTATTCCCTGTGGCTAGATGAACTTGACCCCAGATGTTGGCTGCTCACACCTTTCTGCTGCCAACCTGAGGTCCCAATGTAAGGTTCAAGTTTAGAATACAGCTCTTCTGGAGGCTTCTTTTTAGACAAGCAGCACCATTTTTCACAAGACTAAAACCTAACACTCGACTTTTTATATGTAAACGATTCCGAAAAATATCTACAAACTTTAGTCAGTATTCATGTCAATATTCCTTAGTTATTTTCTAACCCCTAGGATGATTTTACCCATAATGAATTCTTTTGCTCTAGGGGGCTTGGGCAGTGGCTCAGCAGTTATGGTGCTTGCCTGGCATGCATAAGGACACAGGTTCAAACGCCAGCACCACATACACAACAAAGTGTCAGACCAACAAAACCCACATGAAAAACTAAATAAAATTGATTCTTTCTCTCTCACTGTCCCTCTCTTTAAAAAAAAAGAAAAAAGAAAACAAATTCCTTTGCTCTAGGAAACTAATTACATTCTAATACAGCTAAACAGTAACTAGATACAGCCTGAAAGAGTGATAGGTAGACTGTAGATAACAGTGACCAGATTAAACCTTCTTTTCTAGATACTTACCTGAAACTGGTTAATAAAAGGTGCTATATTTAAGCCAAGGGTGCGTTCCATTCCTTGAACAGCATTCTCTTCTAGCAGTGTTTGTGATTCCACAAGCAGCCCATACATCAACACGTACTGAGGAAAGATCTTGCCTCCAGACTGCAGTAAACACCTAAAAAGGAACAAATATTTTAAAAAGCTTTTTTTTTTGTTTTTAAAGAGAGAGGGACAGTGAGAGAGACAGAAAAAGAAAGGAACAACTTTATTATTAAGTTTTTCACATGGCCTTAGTTGCTCCAACACTCAGTTGTGTACGTGGTGCTGGGGTTTGAACCCGGGTCCTCGTGCTTGCCAGGCAAGCACCGAAACCGCTGAGCCACCGCTCCAGCTCCTTAAAAAGCTTTTTGATTTCTATACTTTATAAATATCAAATAACTAAGAATCATGAGTTAGTGAGCCCACAGATTACAGTCTAATGAACTTTGTGTTAGTATCAGCAGGTGGTTTAGAATGGTAAACCACTGGAAATAATTTCCCAAGTCAAACTTAAGGTGACTGCTGACCTATTAAAAGAAAAATAACTAGTCAGCTGGATGACTACAAATCCTCAGATGTGGGCAAGAGTCATCAACAGATGTGAAAATTACAGGTTAAACATCCCTATCCTAAAATTCAAAATCTGAAATACTCCAAAATCAATAACTTTTGGGGTGCTAACATGAATGGAAAATTCTACACCTGATTTCATGAACAGGCTGTGGTCAAAATGTAGGAGCATTAAAAATGTCATATAAAGTTGCCTTTAGATTATATGAGTAAGGTGTGTAAAAACATATCTATTTTATAGACCTGGGGTCCCTCACCACTATATCTTATTAGGTATATGCGAATATTTGAAAATCCAAAAAAGTCAAACATTTCTGGTCTCAAGCATTTCAGGTAAGAGATACTCAAACTATTCACATAGTTTCAAATATTACCCCTACAAATGACTTGTTCATTGCAAAGGGGGAAACTGGACAAACATATTGATACAACTTAAATCAAGTAATCTAAATTAATAATAAAATGAGATAAAGCAATATTTTGAGCCTCCAAATACACAAAACTCCTGTGGTAGCCATTCTTCTCAAAAATAGATAACCTGGATCTAACCATAAGAAATCATGAAGGGTATCCTATAAAATAAACAGCCTGTATTCTTCAAAATTGTGAATGTATGAAAGACGGAGGAACTTTCAGGATAAAGACCAATGAGACATGAAAAGCAAGCATAAAATGTGATCCTGGATTGGATTCTGCACCAGGAACAAAAAAGTTATGAAGGACATTGTGATAGTGTAATTGGAGTAAGATATGTAGATTAGCTGGGCATACTGATGGTATACACCAGTAATCCCAGCAACTCTGGAGCCTGAGACAGAAGGATCACAAGTTCAAGGCTAGTCTGGGCAATGTATCAAGACCTTCAGCAATTTAGGAATACACTGTCTCAAATTAAAATATGAAAAGGGCTACTACCTAAATAAATAAAGTATATTCAATAACAATAAAATGCCATGTAAATTTTCTGGAAGAGAATCATACAGCAGATGTGGTAAAGTATTAACCATATTTGTGAATCCAGACTTATGAATTTGGGTGTAAGGAAGATATTAATTTCTTTGTCCTTTTGCTTAAACTCAGGGGCACTTCAACACTAAGTCACATCCCCAGCCTTTTTTATTTTAAGATAGGTCTCATGAGGTTGCTTAGGGACTTGCTAAATTGCTGATGCTGGCCTCAAACTTGTGTTCCTTCTGCCTCAGCCTCCCAAACCGCTGGTATCAGAGGTATGCACAATGGAGCCCACTCTTCTGTCCCTTTTTTTTTTTTTAAAAGAGAGAGAGGGACACTGAGAGAGAGAGAAATGATCAATTTTATTTAGTTTTTCATGTGGCTTTCATTGCTCCAACACTTTGTTATGTATGTGGTGCTGGAGTTCAAACCAGTGTCCTCGTGCATGCCAGGCAAGCACCTTAATTGCCGAGCCACTGCTCCACCACTCCACCTCCCTTTGTCCCATTGGAACCTAACCATATCTTTTAGGGGTTATAATTTAACTTATAACACTCTTTATTCCTATTTTGTTGGGTTTTTATCAATAGGTGTTGAATTTTATCACATAATTATTCTACATCAATCCATATAATCATAGGTCTTTCAAAGCTTGTCAGTGAAATGCATTATACATGGATATCTGTGTCTCTGTTCAGGATGAACTTTGGTCTATCAACTTTGGGCTTTAAAATTATTTTATTTTGGCACTGTCTTTTCTGGTTGAATGATCTCATAATACCAGCTTCATAAAATATATTATGAATTGTTCTTTGTTCGTCTACTTCCTAGAAATGTTTGTGCAGAATGGATATTGTTCTTCAAATGTTGGTAGAATTCTCCAAAGATATTATCTATACTTGAAGATCTTTTTGTAGATTCTCCTACAAATTAAGTTCCAACTTAATTTTCTTAATGGTCACTGCACCATCTAAATGTTCATGAGCTTGTGATATTTCATGCTTTTCCAGAAATTCATCTAGTTCATCTAAATTTTAAGTTTGTACAATGTCATTGATTTTACTTTTTCCTTGTGCTACTGTTGGATTTATTTTGATAGTTATTTTTAGTTTCTGAAATCAGAATTCCAAATTATTCATCTGAGTACTTTCTTAGCTACCACAAGCATTTAATACTATAAATTCTCTATAAGCAATGTTTTCATTGCATCCACAAATTTTGATATTGTTTCCATCAACTTTTTCGTTGCTGTAGCTAAAAGACCTAACAAGAACAATTTTAGGAGGAGACGTTATAGGGCTCACAGTTTTGAAATTCTTACTCCACCGAAAGCCAGTTCCATTACTTGGGGCTCGAGGTGAAGATGAACATCATCGTGGAAGAGTGTGGCAGAGCAAAGTGGTTCAAGGTATTACATCAGAAAGCAGACAGATTCCTTCCATGCCAGATTCAAACTATATGTCCAAAGGCATGTCCCCAAAGACCCACCTCCTCCAGCCATACCCATCCTGCCTTCAGTTGCCAGTTAATTCCTATAAGGGGATCAACTCACTGATTGGGTTAAGGCTCTTATAACCCAATCATTTCACCTGAGCCTCCCAACATTGTCACACATGAGCTTTTGGGGGACACCTCACATTCAAACCATAACAGATACGTTGTTATTTTCCTTTTTGTTCAGTTACAGATATTTTCTCAATTTTTCCTTTCAATACAACATATCTTAACTTAAAAAAGAATAATCTGTTCTATTTACCCATATGTGTTACTTTGTTGTTTTCTCTTATCCCTGATGCCCAATTTTCCTTCCAGTATCCTTATCTTTCTGTCTAAACGACCAGTAATTATTTTTTTGGACAAGTCTACTCCCTCTTAGCTTTCGTTATATGAAAATGTATTTATTTTACCTTCCTTCCCTAAAGATTTTTTTTTAAAAAAAGAGAAGGACAGTGAGAGAGAGAGAGAGAGAGAGAATATATCAATTTTTGAGTATTTTTTTCACATGGCTTTTGTTGCTCTGACACTTAGTTGTGTACGTGGGTGCTGGGGTTTGAACCCGTGCACTCGCGCATGCTGGGCAAGCGCTGTAAACCACTGAGTCACCACTCCATCCCTCTGAAGATTTTTTTCTAAATATGAAATTTTGGTTTCACTATGTATTTCGTTTGGGCACTTAAAACTGTTCTTTCATCTTCTTCCACCTTACATATTAAAATGTTCAATAAACTCAAAGAATGAATTAAGAGTAAATGCAGGACATGAAAGACCAATTCAATAAAGAAGTATAAATATAGAAATGAAACCAATCAGAACTTCTGGAAATCAAAGACACAATGAATCAAATTTAAAATTCATCTGAAAGAATTGCCAACAGATTAGATTGTGTAGAAAATAGAACTTCAGCCCTTAGAGAAAAAAACATCAGGGCTTGAAGACAGGGTACATGAACTTGAGTACAGAGTATTCAATAAAGGGAAAAAATGATAGACAATGATAAGAATATACAAGAACTTTGGAATAACATAAATAGACAAAACTTGAGAGTCACTGCTATAGAAGAGAACATAAGGATACAGGCTAAAGATATTAAGAATATGGTCAAGGGGATACTAAAGGAAAACTTCCCCATATCAGAAATGAGACAGCTATCCACATACAGGAGTTATACGGCTCCCAAAACAGACTAGATCAGGAAAGATGTTCTCCAAGATATTGCATAATAAAAATGCCTAATGTAGAAAATAAGGAAAGAATATGGAAAGCTGCAAGAGAGAAACATCAGGTCTCACTTAGACTCAACCCAATAAGGTTCACCTCTGACTTCTCACTGCAAACGCAAAAATCAAAAAAGGATTGATTGCAAGCTCTAAAAGAAAATTATTGCCACCAAAGACTATTATACCCAGCAAAGACCTCTTTCAAATTCTATGGGAAAACAAAAACTTATGACAATGATAAGCTAAGAGAATTCATGACCAACAATACAGTCTTACAAAGAATACCAATAAACTGTACACCGAGGAACCCAAAAACAAATCCCAAACCTCCCAAATAGATGAAGATTAACAGAAGAGGAATCAACTAAATAAGAATCAAGATAGAATTAAATACCACAAAAAATCAAAATGGCAGAAAACCACAAACATACATACATAGTAACCCTGAATATAAATGGTTTCAACTCTCAGAAGACACAGATGAGCAGAATGGATGAAAAAACAAGATGCAAACAGACATGCTGTTTGCAAGACTCATCTCTTAGCAAAGACACTCACAGGCTGAAGGTAAAAGGACGGAAAAAAGATTCCTTGCAAATACAGTCAGAAAACAAGCAGGAATAGCTATCATTCTCATATCTGACAGTGTGGATTTCAAGGAAAAATTAATCAGAAGAGACAAAAAAGGGCACCATCTGGTAAAGAGATAAATCCAACAAGAAGATACAACAACAATAAAGATATGTGCCAGAAATGCCAGCACACCCAATTACATTAAAAAAAAAAACTTCCTTGACATTTTATCTGATGGAGATCCCAATAAAACAATCCTAGGTGATTTCAACACCCCTATCACTAAGACAGATCATTAAAGCATGACATTAATAAAGATATTTCTAACCTAAATAATAATACAAATCAAATGGACCCAATAAATACCTACAGAATATTTCACCCCAAAACAGATGGATTTACCTTCTTCTCAGCAGCTATGCAACCTTTTTCTTAAAAAAAAAAAAAAAAAAAAAAACATATTCTCAGTGACAACATAAGTTTTAGCAAATACAAAAAAAAGAGAGAGAGAGAGAGAGAGAGAAAGAGATAATCCCACACACCCTATAACATTATAATGGAATGAATCTAGAAATCAATGGCAAGAAAAATACTAGAAATTACATAAACACTTGGACACTGAAGAACATTCATTTAAATGAAGAATCGATCAAAGAAGAAATGAGAAGAATTCAAGAAAATCTTTTGAAACAAATGAGGGCATGCTACATCTCAAAATTTCTGGGACAATATGTAAGCAGTTCTAAGAGGAAAAGTTATAGGATTGAATGCTTACATTAAAAATCCCAGGAAGATTCAAGATGGCAATCTGAAGAGGGACTGCTTCCCCGGCGGCTCTGAGACTGGACAGAAAATCCCCAGTTCATTTCCAGTATTTTGAGGTATGTTTGGGGGACTAGCATCCTGAAACCCCAGTTCTAATTTGCTCAGTGGATTTGAGGAGCAAAGACTTGGGAGAAATGAGCGGTGAAAAAGAGGATTTTTTTTTCATCCTGGCTGGGACTCAGCAAGCTGCCTTCATTGTTTACATCCCACCCCAGAGTGGTGGAGGAGCCTAGCAGCCAGCAAACACATGGCCACGGAAAAGCCTCTGTGCTTTAAAGATAGTGCTATTGCAAAGTCACATCCCAAACGCATACACTCCATCTGGCGGCAAGATCAGTGTCTGGAAGCTGCCTATAGACAAGCCTAGTGGAGCAGGCTGCCCGGAGGTGGCAGCATTAGTGGCACGTGAGCTGAGCAGCCTCCATATGTAAGGACCTAGGAGGCTTCCACTTTCCCTATCTGGGGCTGCAAAACAGGCTCTGAAAACTGCATCTAGAGTCAGCCACAGACCACAGGCTGAATCGGGAAGAGAAGGCTTGGGACAGGCCTAGGCTCCTCTTTGCGTAGGGAGTTTGGGTTTGTGGAGTAAAGAGGAGCACTGCTCAGCCCTAGCCACTCCCACCCCAGCCAGAAGGATCACATTACAAGTTAAGCCCACTGATTCCTTTGCCCCAGCACAAATATCACAGGAGCCAGTTTTGGCAACCACCAGCAGAGGGAGCATTGAAAATATAAGACTTCTGACTTTCAGATCCCCTGAAGGTCCTGAGTGATCCTGCCTCTGAAACCCAGATGGACAGTAAACATCTTCCATAGGGATCAGAGACACTCTTACTTACTATAGTTCCAAGTTTTTATTACTAAGAATTTTTTATTGGGGCTGAAGCAGTGGCTCAGCGGTTTCAGCACTTGTCTGGCAAGCACGAGGACCCAGGTTCAAACCCCAGCACCACGTACACAACTAAGTGTTGGAGCAACTAAGGTCATGTGAAAAACTAGATAAAGTTGTTTCTCTCTTTCTCTGTCTCTCTCACTGTCCCTCTCTCTTAAAAAAAGAAAGAATTTTTTATTTTTCATTCCCTTTTTTTGTGTATATATATGTATATATACATATAAATGTTTTCCTTTTTTGGGGGGGTGTTTTTTCTTTCTTCATTACTCTCCTGTTCTTGATGTGTACTAGTGTGATAACTGGAAAAGTTTATTGATTAATGGTCATATAAAAATACTAGCTATTTTTGTTTGCCCTGCTCTTTTAATTTCTGGGGGGGCGGTTATCTGGTTATCTCCCCCCTCCTACTTTTTTTTTCTTCTTCTTTTAAAAAAATTTTTTTTTGTTTTGATTGCTTGTTTTTATGTTTCTTTCTTGTTTTCTTCTTTTCTCTTTATTGTCTCTCCTATTCCCTCTTGTCTATCCTGTCTATCCTTGTCCTCCTTCCTGAGAAGAGGGTTCTGGTCAGTGCATATAGTATTTGAAGTGTATTGTGCCTGACAAGTATAATTCACCAGGGAGAACTTGTTCCCTTAAGTGATCACCCAAATCTTAGTAATAACTCCTTTACCCTTCCTATATTAGGACACAGCTATCTTAGCTTTCCTTTTGATCCATATTTTCTTTTCTTCTTTTTCCTTTCTTTTTTTTTTATTCATTCATTTTTTAAATTTCTTTTCTTTTCCCTTTTTTTCTTTCTATCAAGTTCTTCTTCTTTCCTCAGCAAATCCTTTACCTCCTCCACTTTCTCACTGTCTACAACTGGTCAATATAATCTCCTAAATTTCACTTGCATTAACCTCCCTCTCTGACTCCCAATTAGTTAACACTCTTCGACCCTCCACTATTAAGGCTGTGTAATGATTACTGCTGTGATTGTCAATCTGAATAATACTTCTATGTTTTTGAAGTCTAACATATGTGATAGTTAAATACTAGTGTAACCAAAAATATTATCACTACCATTAGTTTCATAGGCTGAATTTCAAAAGTCTATTATGGTGTGTTCTAAATAACTAATTTAATACTGTTTACTGTAAGCTTTGGTTGTACATATTGACAATTTTCTATTAGCGCATGAGGTGTAGGAAATTTTTAAAGGTAACTAACAGTTCACAGTAAAGGAGGTACACTTCTGAAATTAACTTTCCTGACAACACCCCATCCCAAGTAAGGGACTGGACAAAATTCCCAATCCAACAGCTTAGTCCTCAAGGGATGGGAGATAGGAAAAATAACCCCCAAGTTTTATATTACTTCCACAAAGGGTTCTACAGTCAAATTAGTGAGAAGAATCTCTTCATATATGAGAAATCAATCTCACAGAGGTACACAGCAATCCCATAACTCCCCTAGTAAGAGGGCTATGGCCAGGCATCGGTATGAAAATCTAGAACAATTTATCAATGAGCTGATAACAAAAAGGAACAACAAATTAAAAGAGATAATGAAGGGAATAGATAAGAAAACTCAAGAGTTGAAAAACTCTATCATTAAAGAAATCCGATACTCTCAAAAAGGAAGTATCAGATCTAAAATCTGCAGTCAATGATATGAGAGGGACCTTGGAAGAATTTAATAATAGACTACCCTCAGTAGAAAATAGAACATATTTTCTACTATTTTCTGCTATTGAAGAAAGAACATATAACAAGGAAAAACTGACCAAGCTAGAGAGCACTGACAACAAAAAAGAAAAACAACTAAGAGAACATGACCAGAATTTTAAAAATGTCTGGGATAAAATGAGAAGAAACAATATTTGAGTAATTGGAATAGAGGAAGAAATTGAGACACACATGAATGGTATAAGGAACATCCTCAAGGAAATTGTAAAAGAAAACTTTTCTAGTATAAAAACAGAATCACACATGCTCATCCAGGAAGCTTACAGGACACCCAATAGGCCTAATCAAAGGAGAAACTCACCAAGACACATCATATTCAAAACGTACAACAGGGGTACCAAGAAAACAATATTAAAAGCAGCAAGGGAGAAACACCAAATCACATTCAGAGGTAAACCAGTAAGAACTGTTTGTGACTTTTCAACCCAGACTCTGCAGGCAAGAAGGTCTTGGAAAGATATCTTTCAACATCTGAATGACCACAACATGCAGCCAAGAATTCTATACCCGGCAAAACTCAGCTTCAAATTTGATGGAGAAATAAGAACTTTTCATGATAAGACAAAACTGGCAGCATTCGTAAACAGAAAACCCGCCCTACAAAGAATTCTCAAGGAAACATTCCAGACAGAAGAATAAGTAATTGCTACCCAAAACCTATAAACTGAAGAAATTCAGTAAAAGTATCACTCATCAATACCTAACCAAGACAACCACAGAACTAGCTAAAAAAGATACAATGAGTATGAATCAATTACACACTTCTATTTTAACACTGAATGTGAATGGTTTAAATGCACCACTCAAAAGACAGACTTGTAGACTGGATCAAAAAACAAAATCCAACAATATGCTGCTTTCAAGAAACTCACCTAAAAGGCAATGGCATCCACAGATTAAGGGTGAAAGGATGGGAAAAAAAATCTACCATGAGTACGGCCCAAGAAAGCAAACCAGCATCACTATACATTCAACAAAGTAAATTTCAAACATAAATCAATCAGAAGAGGTAAAGAAGGACACTACTTAATACTAAAAGGAACCCTTCTACAACAGGAAGAAATAACCATAGTTAATATTTACTCTCCAAAAAACAGTCCACCCAACTATGTGAATAAATTACTTCATGTCATCAAACCACTCGTGGACCTCAACACAATAATACTGGGAGACTTCAACACTCCTCTGTCACCATTAGATCATCAAAACAAAAAAATCAATAAAGAAATCACCAGCCTAAATAACGCCATAAATCAAATGGACTTAATAGACATATATAGAATTTTCCATCCCAAGTTAGCAGGATACACCTTCTTCTCTGTAGTACATGGATACTTTTCCAAAATAGATCATATTCTGATTCATAAAGATAATCTCAGCAAATATAAAAATGTAGATATTACTCTGTGTATCCTCTCAGACCACGATGCCATGACCCTAGCAATCAACACTAAAAATCATAACAAAACACACATATTCATGGAGATTGAATAATACCTTATTAAATGAAAAATGGATCCAAGAAGACATGAGAGAAGAAATCCAAAAATTCTTGGAAGAGAATGAAAATGAAGACACAACATATTGAAACCTCTGGGACAGCATAAAAGCATTCCTAAGGGGAAAATTTATAGCACTGAGTGCCCACATTAAAAATGAAGAGAGATCCCAAATAAATAAGCTTATGCTCCATCTCAAAGCTCTTCAAAAGGAAGAACAATCTAACCCCATAGCCAGCAGAAGACAGGAAATAATCAAGATCAGAGCTGACATCAATGAAATTGAGAAAAAGAAAAAAAAACAATAAAAAAAATTGATGAAACAAAGAGCTGGTACTTTGAAAAAATAAACAAGAGAGATAGACCCCTAGTGAATCTAACTAAAAGGAGAAAAATGAAGCAAATCAATAAAATCTCCAATGAAAAGGGAGCGATCACCACTGACCCCACAGAAATCCAAGAAATTTTAAGATCATATTTTAAAAACCTATACTCCTCCAAATTTGATAATTTGTGAGAAATGGATAAATTTCTTGACATATACAACATCCCTAAATTTACACAGGATGATACTGAATTCCTACACAACCCAATCACAGGCACTGAAATCCACATTGCAATTAAAAGTCTACTAAAGAAGAAAAGAACAGGACCTGATGGCTTCCCTGCTGATTTTTACCACACTTTTCAGGAGAAACTAACACCTCTCCTTATTAAATTATTTCAAGAAATTGAAAAGGAAGGAACTCTCCCATCTACTTTTTATGAAGCAAACATAACTGATACCAAACCTGACAAGGATATATCAAAAAAAGAAAACTACAGACCAATATACCTGATGAACCTGGATGCAAAAATCCTTAATAAAGTCCTAGCAAACCATATTCAAAAACTTCTCAAGAAGATAATCCATCATGATCAAGTGGGCTTCATCCTAGGTATGCAGGGCTGGTTCAACATATGCAAAGCAATTAACGTAATTCACCACTTAAAAAGAATCAAGGACAAAAACCATATGATCATCTCAATGGATGCAGAAAAGGCCTTTGATAAAATCAAGCACCCTTTTATGCTCAAAACTCTAGAGAAGACAGGGATCAAAGGAACATTTCTGAACTACATAAAGGCTATATAAGCTAAACCCTCAGCTAGTATAATACTAAACGGAGAAAAGCTGAAAGCATCTCCGCTAAAATTGGGACCAATTCAAGGCTGTCCGCTCTCACCACTTGTATTCAATATTGTTCTTGAGACCCTAGCTGGAGCAATTAGGCAAGAGAAAGAAATCAAAGGGATAAAAATAGGAAGAGAGGAAGTTAAATTTTCCCTTTTTGCTGATGACATGATCCTCTATCTGGAAGATCCAAAAAACTCCATCAGTAAACTGCTTGAACTTAAAAACAGATTTAGCAAAGTGGCAGGATACAAGATCAACACACATAAATCAATTCCTGTACAATAATAATAATAGGAATGATGAAGAAATCAGGAAATCAGTCCCATTCACAATATCTTCAAAAAGAATAAAATACTTGGGAATTAACCTACAAGGGAAATCAAAGATATCTACAACAAAAATTATCGGTTATTGAAGAATGAAATCCAAGACGACCTAAGAAGATGGAAAGTGTACCATGCTCCTGGTTAGGCAGAATTAATATAATCAAAATATACATTTAATGCAATCCCTATTAAGATACCTATGTCATTCTTTACAGACTTAGAAAAAGCAATTCTCAAATTCATTTGGAACAATAAGAAACCTAGAATTGCTCTTGGATGTCAGCGTGGATCCCGCTCTCTTCCAACATGGCTCAAGACTGCTCTTCCAACAATCCTGTGCCAGAGATTTGCAGGCGTAGTTGCACCAAGTTCACCAAGGAGCAGCTGCAAATTCTCATCAACACCTTTAACCAAGAGCCATACCCAGGTTACACCACCAAGCAAAAACTCGCTCTGGAGGTCAACACGGAAGAGTCATGGATCCAGATTTGGTTTCAAAATCGCAGAGCTAGGCACCTATTACAGAAAAGACCAGAACGTAAGGAGGCCTTGGAAGGATCCAAGGCCTAAGGCGAGACCACCTGCAAGAACAGAGGCCAGGTGAGGAGGTCAGATGGTGCCACACCATCTACAGCCCCTCTCAGCTGCACGTGCTCACTGCGGCCTTCGTGAGCAACCCCTACCCTGGGATCCACGGCAGAGAGCAGCTCACCAAGGAGATCGGGGTTCCCGAGTCCAGAGTCCAGATTTGGTTCCAAAATAGAAGATCTAGGTTACATGTGCAGAGGAAAAGAGAACCTGATGGCTACTTCAAAGAAGGCCAGGGACAAGATCTTTGACAGACTCCAAGGTATGGAAGGTAAATGAAATGGCACTAACTGGAGTCCCCATGATCCTGTGTCTCCCAGAAGCCCCATCTCTGAACCCTGCTGAGCTGGGACCCAGCCTTCCATACACTAGAGAATTGGGGAACATTTCGGCTCCAAACTCCAATGGCAACCAGTTGACCAGTTTCCTTCACAAGCTGAAGAGTCTCGGATGTTTCGGGAAGTTGGGCAGAGCTAGAGCTGCAGGACAGACACATGACCTGTCTGCTTCAACCTGTCCCTCTCTCAATTCCAGTAACCACCATGTAGAGCTCGGAAGGCAGGAGGGAGCTTGCGCTGGGAAAATCTCCGTGGAAAAGAAAGATGAGTGTCTCATTCAAACCCGAGGCAGAACTCAACCCGGAACTCAGAACCCACCTGCCTCAGTGGCCACAGTTACTGCTCGGCAATCATTGATAAGGTGCCTACAGACACACTGGAGACTACTAGGGAAGATCTGGGTGACTTTGCTTGTTCAACAGCTAAGTCCAGCTCCACTGCCCTCGCCAGCATCTCATTCCTAAATGCTGGACACAGACAAATCCAGCTTTGGGGATCGTCCACCTGGACCCTGAGGGTCTTCCGTCTTCCGGGGGACATGTCCTGCTGTTGGAACTTCAAGCCAGGCCTGGAGATGACACGTACGATGACATTCAGGACTTCAGGAGTCAGAGACAGGCACCAAAGGCCCTGCAAAGCCCTACTGCTCCAGCCTGTAGGCCTCAGCGTTCACAGACCTCGACACACACAATAACGCAGGGGTAATTGTTACTCCATCATTACAGTAACAGTGATTCAAAAGTCATCAACTGATGTTAAAACCGGAAAATGAAAGTTGCAGAACAAGATCTGTACACCATCTGGGAGAATTTCCTGACGTATCACAATTGATAAATAAAATGGAACGTATATAGGGAGTACATGTGACTTTCAAAAAAGAAACCTAGAATTGACAAAACATTACTAAATAAGAAAGACAAATCAGGTTGTTTTGCCATACCAGATCTAAAACTATACTATAGAGCTGTAGTAACAAAGACAGCATGGTACTGGTATCAAGATAGGAAAAAAGACAAATGGAATAGAACAGAAAAACCTGAAACAAACCCTCAAATCTTTAAACATCTGATTTTTGACAAAGGGGGACAAAATATTACATGGAAGAGAGACAACTTTTTCAACAAATGGTGCTGGACAAACTGAACAGCCACTTACAGAAAGTTGAAATTAAACCCATATCTTTCTCCTTGCATAAGAATCAAATCAAAATGGATCAAAGAGCTAGGAATTAAACCAGCTACCTTGCAACTGACAGAAGACTATAGGTCCAACACTTCAGCATTTGGGAGTAGGCAAAGACTTTCTCAACATGTCTCCTAAAGTGAAGGAAGTAAAGTCAAAAATCAGTGAATGGGATGCCATAAACCTAAAAAGCTTTTTGCACTGGCAAGGAATTAATCAAAAGAATCAAGATGTTTCCTACAGAATTGGAGAGAATCATGGGCTGTGATTCCTCTGACAGGGGTCTCATATCCACAATCTACAAAATCCTCAAAAATCTCAACTACAAAAAACACAAACCCAATCAATAAATGAGCCAAAGAGCTCAACAGAAACTTCTCAACAGAGGACACTGATCAAGCCAATGAATACATGAGAAAGTGCTCTAAATCACTAGTAATCAGAGAATTGCAAATGAAAACAACGTTAAGATACCACCACATGCCAGTCAGATTGGCAAAAATGAAGAAAATAAATAATAATAGATGCTGGAAGGGTTGTGGAGATAGGAACACTAGCACACTGTTGGTGGAACTGCAGACTGGTACAGCCCCTCTGGAAAGCAGTGTGGAGAATCCTCAAAACACTAGAGATGAACCCATCATATGATCCTGCTATTTCTCTCTCAAGTATTTTTCCAGGGGATTTAGAATCAGCACACTACAGTGACACAGCAATATCTATGTTCCCAGCAGCTCAATTTATAATAGCTAAATTATGGAAACAACCCAGATGTCCCTCACTGGATGAATGGATCCAAAACTGAGGTAAATATATACAATGGAATTTTACTCAGCAATTAGAAACAATGATATTGCAGCCTTTGAAGGTAAATGGATGGCTATGGAAGAAATTATGCTGAGTAAAATAAGCATAACCCAGAGAACCAAGGGTCGAATGTCTTCACTCATCTGTGGAGGCTAGAGCTAGACCCCTGGAAAGGAGGTCTACTATAATGTTTTAAATCCAGATAAGGTGTAATGTCATACAACCTAAGGCATTTATAGAGATGTACTGGGAAGGGGGGGCGGAGGGATAAGGGTGGGTAATTGGGGGTAAATCTAATTTTCAGAATATCTATATATTCTGAAAATAAAAAACAAATATATATATATATATATATATATATATATATATAAAATTTCATTAGAAGCTTGTGTGATTGTTTAACAAATAAATTTCTGAATTAAAAAAAAAGATCCCAAGGGCTGGAGCAGTGTGGCTCAGGGGTTATGGCACTTGCCTGGCATGTGCAGGTATGCAAGTTCAAATCCCAGCACAACATACACAACGAAGTCTTGGAGCTCCAAAAGCTACATGAAAAACTAAATAAATAATTGATTCTCAATTTCTCTCTGTCTCTCTCTCTCGCCTGTCTCTCTTTCTTAAGAAAAAAAAATCCCAAATAAATAAGATTATGCTCCATACCTCAAGGCCTTAGGACAGGAAGTACAAACTAATTCTAAACTCAGTAGAAGTCAGGAAATAATTTAAGATCAGAGCAGAAATTAATGAAAGAGAATTAAAAAATCATATACAGGAACAATGCAACAAACACCTGGTTCTCCAAAAAGATAAATAAGATTGATAAACCCTTAACCAAAACAACCAAAAGACCCAAATCAACAAAACGAGAGATAAATAAGAAGATATCACCACAGACACTTTTGAAATACAACCACTAGAAACTATTTTGAAAAATAATACTCTAATAAATTGGAAAATCTAGAAGATATTGACAAATTTCTAAACACATGACCTGCCATAATCGAATCAGGAGGATATAGAAACACTTAACAGACCAATAGCAAGTAATAAAATTGAAACAGTAATAATAAAAAGTCTTCTGGGGCTGGCACGATGGCTCAGCGGTTTCGGCGCTTGCCTAGCAAGCACGAGGACCCGGGTTCCAACCCCAGCACCACGTACACAACTAAGTGTTGGAGCAACTAAGGCCATGTGAAAAACTAAATAAAGTTGTTTCTCTCTTTCTCTCTCTCACTGTCCCTCTCTCTTTAAAAAAAAAAAGTCTTCCAACAAAGAAAAGATGGATTCTCAGATGAGTTCTACCAAACATTTAAAGAAGTGTGTATGCTGATCTTTCTCAAATTAATCCATACAATTGAAAGGGAGGAACTACTCCCTGAAACATTCTACGAAGCCAGTATAACTCTGATACCAAAGACACATGAAGAAAAGAAAACTACAGACCAATATCAGTGTTGAACATAGATACACAAATCCTTATAACATTAGCAACCACATTCAAAAACATATTCAGAGGATAATACACCATGATCATGTGTACTTCATTCCAGTAACGCAAGGGTAGATCAACACACAGAAATCAATAAATGCAATTCACCACTTCAATATAATTAAGAATAAGAATCATAAGAACAAGAATCCTATGATCTTCTTGTAATCAGGCACTTCTTACAATGAGGCACCATGTACACAACAAAATGCCTGAGCAACGAAAGCCACATGAAAAACTAAGAGATGCAGAAAGATCTTTGATAAAAATCCAGCACCAATTCATGTTAAAAACACTGGAGAAACTAGGGAAAGAAGGAACTTACCTCAACATTTTTTTTTTTTTTAAAGAGAGAGGGACAGTGAGAGACACAGAGAAAGAGAGAAACAACTTTATTTAGTTTTCCACATGGCCTTAGTTGCTCCAACACTCAGTTGTGTACGTGTTGCTGGAGTTTGAACCCGGGTCCTCGTGCTTGCCAGGCAAGCGCCGAAACCGCTGAGCCATCACTCCAGCCCTTACCTCAACATTTTTAAAAGCTATATATGACAAACGTGAAGCCAACATTATAATGAACGGAGAAAAACTGAAAGCATTTCCTCAAAAATCAGGAACAAGACAAGAATGTCCACTCTCACTATTTACATTCAATATAATTCTCGAAATGATACCCAAAGCAATCAGGCAAGAAACAGAAATTAAAGGGATACAACTAGGAAAAGAAGAAATCAAACTTATCTGATGAAATGCTCTTGTATGTAGAAGACCCAAAAAACTCCACCAGAATATTTCTAGAATGGAAAGATGAATTCAGCAAAGTAGCAGGACACAAGATCAACATGCATAAATCAACAGTGATTCTATCGAGAAATAAGAAAAATCATCCCATTCAAAAAGACCTCAAAAAAGTTTTAAATTAAATTAAAAACTGTGGAGTTAATCTAGCCAAGGAGGCAAAAAAGTACTACAATAAAAATTATAAAACACTGAAAGAAGACCTTAGAAGACAGACAGACCTCCCACCTTCATGGACAGGCGTAATTAATATTGTTAAAATGGACATACTACTAAAAACCAATATACATATTCAATGCAATCCCCATCAAAATACCAATGACATTCTTCACAGAACTAGAAAAAAAAAACAGTCCTTAAATTCATTTGGAAAAAGAAACCAGAGCCAAAGTAATTCTGAGCAATAAGAGTGATGCCTAGGGTGGAGCAGTGGTTCAGCAGTTACAGTACTTGCCTGGCATGCGCAAGGACACGGGTTTGATCCCCAGCACCACATTCATAACGAAGTATCTGAGCAATGAAAACCAGATGAAAAAATAAAATTCTTTCTCTCTCACTGTCCATCTCTTAAGAAAAAAAAAAAGGGGTTGGGGATTTAGCTCAGTGGCAGAACGCTTGCCTAGCATGCTCAAGGCCCTGAGTTCGGTCCTCAGCCCTAAAAAAAAAAAAGAAAAAAGTAATGCATAAAGCATGACAATGCCTGACCTCAAATTATACTACAGAGCTGTAGTGACAAAACCACATGATACTGGCATCAAAACAGACATGAAGACCAACGGAATGGAACAGAACAGAAGTTACAGGAAAAACCCATATACTTGCAACCATCTAATAGTTGACAAAGGTGTCAAAACAATGCTGGAGGGCTGCAGCGATGGCTAGGCAGTTACAGTGCTTGCCTGGCACGCACGAGAATGAGAATGTGGTTTCGAACCCCAGCACCACGTACACAACTAAGTGTTCGGAGCTATAAAGGCCACATGAAAAACTAAATAAAATCAATTGTGTCTTTCTCTCTCTCACACTGCCCCTCTTGCTTTAAAAAAGAAAAGAAAAACTATGTGTTGGAGAAAAGATAGCTTTTTTAACAAATGGCACTAGGAAAAATAGATATCCATATGTAGAAGAATGAAATTAAATCCCTATCTCTCATCTTGCACAAGCATCAAATCAAAATGGATGAAAGACTCAGGAATTAGACCAGAAACCTTGCAACCTCTAGAAAAAAACAAAGGGTCAACAATCCATCTTACAGGTGCTGGCACTGACTTGCTCAACAAGACCCCACAAAGTACAAGAAATAAAAACAGGGGCTGAAGCAGTGGCTCAGTGGTTACGGCGCTCACCTGGCATGCATGAGTTCGTGGATTCAAACTAGCCACGTACATAATGAAGTGTCCAAGCAACAAAATCCACATGAAAAACTAAATAAAAATTGATTCTGTCTTTCTCTCCCTCCCTCCCTCTCTTTTTCTCTCCCTCCCTCCCTCTCTCTCTCTCCCCTTCTCTCTTTGAAAACAAAACAAAACCAAGAATCAGTAAGTGGGATGCCATCATATTAAAAAGACTCTGCATAGACAAGGAAATAATGAAGAGTATGAAGAGAGAGAGCCTACAGAATAGGAGAAAATCTTTGTCAGCTGCTACTCAAGAAACTAATATCCAGAATATACAAATTTGCAATTTTCCTTTAACCTTTAAATTAAAACTAAAATAAAATAAATCATCAGGTAAGTAAATGGCTTTCCAAGATGATTATACCAAAAGTTAAACTTTATTATGTAAGAAATTCAGAGCTGAACTGTCTTCAAAGGCATTTAATCCAACATTCTCATTTGACAGAGATATTATACAACTTAGAGACTTTTACTATTCTGTGACTCCAGTGACAAATCTGACACTAAATACGAATTCTTTCAGTTCCTGTTCCATCTGTTTAAAATTTTTTATATATACACACATATAAATATATACAATATATATATGCTTATATATTTATGTATATATACTTAAGCCTCATAAACTCATAATTTATATGTATAAGATTATTTAAAAAGAAAACCACAGTGGTTGTTTTTATTGGTAACACGTGCAAGCAAAAAAAATGAGAAACAAAAGAAAATGCATTCAAAACCTGAATATAATTAACTATGTAAGCAAAATACTTTTATCCCAGGTTTTGTCACATATCATTCTTCAATGGATAATTTACCTTATGCGATTCAAATCTTTGATCTACCTTCCCACCATTGTTCCTTTTACTACAAAACAACCCTGTCTCTATAATGTAAGAGTTTAATCTGTGCATATTTATTTTTCATAAATTTGGGCTTCCAAATGTTACATGTTGCCTTCTTTGCAGATGTCAGCAACAAAACTAAAGGACTTTGAAACATAGCCAAATTTACTTTCAATATTAAATAATAGAGCCAAGTTTACCTCAAGCAACCTAAGCTAAAAGAAAGATAACTTTAGGGAGAAAACTATGATAAAATAAAGATTTTAAGATCCAAAAGTTCTGAGATTCATTATTAGGAAGCACTAGGTTCTCCCAACATGCCAATGAATGTAACAATGTTTCTTACATTATAAAAGATAAAATTTGTTTTTGTATCTTTTACACCCTGAATGTCTTACCTGTTTTAACAGATTTTGACCTACTCCTTAAATTAAACATAAGCTGTCCAAACCCAAAGTAGGTTCTCTTCTTCACATCTACAGTACAGAGATTTCTTCAGGAAAAAAAATCAGTAAAAACATGCACACAGAGAAAGGCATGAAATGACAAGTCCTAAAAAAGCAACGCTTGACAAACACACAATAATCTTGACTCATTTTTATGAAGTTTTAGTTCAAAAAACCTGAAAATTTGTATTTTGGGGTTTACCTTGATATTGCAGCTTTTTCCATTATTTCCTGCTGAATGAGCCCAGATGGCTCAATGACATCCAATATGATTATGCTCCACAACTTGTCTGATTTGGGCCTTTGCAACACAGCAGATTCATCCTCCACATGTCTCAGCCAAAACTCAAGTGTTTCTTTAGGAAAGTGATTGGCTTCAGATATGAGATCCAGAGCAATACGATGCTGGTCCTTCTCCACAGAACTGTACGGCTTAACCTGCCCAAGTGTGCCAGCAACTATGGGCAGAATTGAGAAGCCTTCAGACACATCTAACACGTAGAAAGGTTCAGGGGCACTCTGCACAGTTCCAGAGCTCATCTCGTTATCTTCACAGTGAGGATCCACCACCTGACACAGTTTTTCTGGAGTCAATGAAGAGAACACCTTCCTCATTGCCATTTTAAAGCCTTCATGATATGAGATGTTATTAAGCAAAGCAATTTCTGTGGATTCCAGTACACATATGTGCTCTCCAGCATCTGGCTTGCTGGTCTGAAGGTTAGCCAAGGCACTACAGAGTTCAGCCTCATTTCCTAAAGACAGCACGTCTTTATTCCTGGTAAAACTTTTTGTGACTTCCATTTCATGTTCCAAACCCACAACACTGATACTCTGAATTCTTAGGTAACAGTCTTGACAAGACACTTCCATCGTCACATGATCCCCAGGCTTTATCGAGTAGTCTTCATTAGTAAGAGAGAAAAAAAGTTAACTGATTAATATGGAGTGCTTAGGAGCCTGAGAATCACATAAACGTCTCCAAACCCTATTCTTTAAATAACTATAGGAAGGAATACATCTATTGATTTAATATTTAAAAAACTGGGAAAATCTAACCAGCCTTACTAGGGAAAAACTGAAATTTGGAGATTCGATTAATTTGTAGTGTAACAGAGAGATTTAAGAGCTCATTATTAGACCCTAACACTGTTTTGTTTTGTTTATTGCTATCAATAGGTATCATGTCCCCAAACTGGAGAAGACAAGGAGACAGATGGCTGCAGGAGACTCTTAATCATGTTTGATAATAAAGCTAACAAAACCAAAGGAGACAAAATTCAGGTATGAATGCCAAACTTCTCTCTCACTTAACATTCTTTTCTCTAAGAAAAATTTCCAAAAGAACAAGACATCATTCAATAGAATCTTGTCTATAATATTTCTAAACTGTTAGTTTTTAGATACTTTTGCATGGTTTAGGTATTTCAAAGTATAAGAAATAACTATGTTCTACAATAAAAGCTATATCATGTCCTTTTCTACAAGTTTCACTTGTGGTAAAACTTTATAATGTCAGCGTATGATCATAACACCTTCTCATCAGCTCTACAATCAGTTAAAAGTACAAGTTGTTATTCTTATGTTTAAACATTTAAAATAACACTTCTACAAAAATGATTTTTCAAAAAGGGACATTTAAGTTACTATGATAGGGCTGGAGCAGTGGCTCAGTGGTATCCTGCTTGCCTGGAATGTGCAAGGATCTGGGTTCAAATTCTACAACCTCATACACAACTAAGTGTCAGAGCAATGAAAACCAGATGAAAAACTAAATAAAGTTGATTCTGTCTCTCACTTTCCCTCTCTCTCAAAAAAAAAAAAAAATTAGTATGAAAGAAAATATAGATTTTTTTTTTAAGTCATTTATTGGGCTGGAGCAGAGGCTCAGCGGTTATAGTGCTTGCTTGGCATGTGCAAGAACAAGGGTTTGAACCTCAGGACCATGTACACAATGAAGTGTCTGAGCAACAAAAGTTACATGAAAAACTGAATAAAGTTGATTGTCTTTCTCTCCCTCTCTCACTGTCCCTCTCTCTCTTAAAAAAAAAAAAGTCATTTTATTGAGTGCCAATCACTGTGGCATTTCATATCTTTTATCTCCAATAATTCCTACAATGGTACTATAAGTTAGACAATGCCATCTCATTTTTATATATGACACAACAAAAACAGAGCAATGACTTGCAAAGGCCAGTCTATAGGGGATCAGTAAGTAGCAAATCTGAGATCTGAATCCAAATCTACCTGACCGATTAAAAACACCACATGAAGCCGGGCATGGTAGCGCACACCTGTAATCCCAGGGACTCAAGGGCGAGGCAAGAAGATCGCAGTTCAAAGTCAGTCTCAGTAACTTTAAGAGATCCTAAGCAACTTGGCAAAACCCTGTCTCAAAATAAAAAATAAAAATGGGCTGGACACTCTGGAAAGTAGTGTGGAGACTCCTCAAAAACTTAGGGTTGGATCCACCATATGACTCAGGTATCCCTTTTCTGGGTATTGTCCCAGAGGAGTTAGAATCAGGACATTATAGCAACACAGCAAAATCTATGTTCATAGCAGCTCAATTTATAATAGCTAAATTATGGAACCAACCCAGATGCCCCTCACTGGATGAAAAGATCCAAAAGCTCTGGTGTATATATATATATACTATTAGAAAGAGTGGTATGCATCCATTGAAGGTAAATGGATGGTGATGGAAGAAATCATGTTGAGCAAAGTTACCCTAACCCAGAGAGTCAAGGATCAAATGTCTTCACTCATCTGTGGAGGCTGGAGCTAGACCCAGGCCTGTGTGAAAGGTGGTCAACCTCATGTATGAGACCCAGAAAACACGTAGTAACACATAACCTAGGACATTCATAGATATGTATTGAGAAGAAGGGGGAGGAGGCAGGTGGAGAGGGTAAAGCTTTTTGTGTGGCTTTCATTGCTCTGAGACTCTTTTGTGTACATGGTGCTGGGGTTTGAACCAGGGACCTCATGCACGCCAGGCAAGCGCAGGAACAGCTGAGCCACTGCTCCAGCCCCACTAAATTTCTTAATTAAAAAAAAAAAAAAAAAGGAAAGAAAGAAAGAAAAATGTATTACCTTCTTACTTAAAAAGGGTAGAGTTTTTAACTGCTGTGAGGAGCCCACTGAAACTCATCAAACTGCTATAAAAAACATTTCTATAAAAAAATCATCAAAATCATCTTTACTATAGAACTTCCTTTAGGACAGTTCATTAATTCATGAATTCCCTAAAAGTGCAAAATTTTGTGCATATATGAATATGTGCATTTTTATGACTTGGTGCTCCACAGATGTCATCCAATAGTCCAAGGGGTAAGAACTCCTGCACTAAAAACAACATTGTTCCAATACTTTCCATTAAAAAACACAAACAAAAAAAGCAGCATTTCTTTTACCTACTAATAACTAGAAAAAGCTGATTTAATAAGAGGTACATCTGAGTGGTATGCAGCAGAGTTGGTTTTAATGTCTGTTTCTAACTACTTATATTAATTATTATATCTACTTTTGAAAAAGAAAAAATTGTCAAAGATTTAACCAATCTCCCTTGACTGAAGATCATAGCTAAAGTTGGTATGTTTGGTTTTTTTCATGATTTGAATACTCAGAGCATTAAAACAAGTGTTGGACAAGACTTACCTGCAAGGTCCTGTACAGGGTAAACTGCCTGTTCCCAACATGTTTCCTCACTAGGACTTGTAGATAAACTATATTCATCATCAAGCTGAAGCACAAACCAAACCAAAATAGCATCTAGTGTGCCTTCTTTAACAACAGGAATGCAAATTGGATCAGGTTTTTTAGTTGCAAGACTTTTCAATTCCTGAGGAAAAATGTAAAAGGAATGAGGATTTCATACACTAAATACACACCTGCCTCAACATCCCTGAAGTTCCAGCCTTCCAGGCACTCTGAGGGAACCAGTAACTTGGCACACCTTAGGCCTACTGGTTGGGGAATTCTGACCTTTATATTAGAATACCACTCACCTATTTAAAGGATAAGGCAGATATACATCACCACTGCAGAAAGTTCATGACACATTATTGGATAACAACAGCAGCAGGGATTGCTGTTTTGTTTTGTTTAAAGTATATGTGTTTACAGAAGAACAGAAAATCAACTCTGGAAAGATGCACTCCAAACTCCTCACTTGAGGAAGGGCCAAGATTTAAAAGGGGAAGAAAAATACTACAACTTTTTCATTTCAATTTTGTACGGCTTGAAAGTGTTAAACAGGCAGATACTACTTTCAAAATTAAAACACTAATAATGTGCATGGCAACAGAAATTTTAAAAAGCTTAAAATGACAAAAGGATAGCTTTGAGGTAATCTGCAGCTACAGTGGTGTTATTCCCCACTGGAATGCTTTCTCAGATAAGGATTGCTCTTGAAGCTCAGGAAGACCATTCCACCTCAGGAAGTAAGACTAAAATATTAAATTAGTTAGAGAATACCTAATAATAACCTAGCAACAATTATTAGAAGATAAAGCTTTTATTAAATTTTTTAAAATCTTAGATAAAATGATCTTCACAAAGTCTTCAGTCCCCAGGCAGCTTCATCTAAAACATTTATATACTTGATCTATGCTTAAAGTCCTTCATAAAAGCATTCTATGTGGCATTTCTCAATTTCTGTGGGACTTTTTACAGCACATCTTCCTACCATCCAGCAACATACACACATAAAAACTAGGCTGGTCAACTCGCCCTGCCTTTCTCAGGACCATCCCAGTTTTAAAACTAAACATCTTCTTAAGAATCCCCCAATCCTGGGCAGTGTGAAGGCTGGCCACCCTAAGGCAAACTACAACCTTGAAACTTGGAATATTGTTTATTTCAAGGAATACCATTAATATGAAAAGACAGCATAACACACAGAAAAATAAGAAATATTTGGTCTAGAACTCTTACCCCTGCATTCCCATGCTGAATAATCTGGCAGAAACTAATTAATGGGATCAACAGTTTCCTCATCTATATAGGACAAGGATAATTATAGTTCTCCTGAAATACGGTGTTAAGAAACATGGAAAAGCACCTGGCACACTGTACATTCCCAACCAATCTTAGGGAGTTTTTTATGTTTGAGGTAAGTGAATAATTTCAGGAAGAAATTCTAATTACTCTCTAATTATTTTCTTTACATGTTATTAAGTGGAATCTTATGCAGACTCATAAGACTGTCCTGTCCATTAAACAATGCATTAAATTTAATGTGTGAAAATAGTAATTGAACTTTTTGTTTTTACCTGAGGATTGTTGAAATCTACTTTCATAATTTCAAAGCACTCTGTCAAAGCCAAATATCCTCCATGAACTCGACTCATCTTTTCAGTTGTATAAGGTTCAACCGTTTCTTCAGCATCTACAGAAGAATAAGCCGGACTCTGAAATTTCACGTTTGTTGGCAAATGGATACCAACAATGTCCTTAAGGCCCACTCTGTTGAGGAAACAAAAGAAACAGGGGAGAAAGATGGATTTGTTTATTTTTAAGAATCAAGTAATACGGGATAGAATGGTGGCTCAGCAGTTACAGCGCTCACCTGGCATTAACAAGTACCTGGGTCTGTACCCCAGCACCATGTACGCAACTAAGTGTTGGAGAAACAAAGGCCAGATGAAAAGACAAGATACTCTCTCTCTTTAAAAAAAAAAAAAAAAAAATCAAGTAATACCATCTAATATTGAGCCCTGAAAAAAAGAAATAAATATAAAAATGAAGTAAACGCCCCCCCCCAAAAAAAATGACGTAAGCCAGGAGCAGTGGTGCCCGCCTGCATTCCCTGCTGCTTGGGAGGTTGACTCACAAATTCAAAGACAGCCTCAGCAACTTCATGAAACCCTGTGCAACTTAGCAAGACCCTTCTCAAAATAAAAAATGAACAGGGCTGGGGATGCGGTTCAGTGGTTAAATGCCCCTGGGTTCAATCCCTGGTCCAAAAAACAAAGAAAAATGAAGTAAGACACCATGGGCAAAGATTTCTTAAATTATGTCAAAATTATTAACTATAAAAGATAAATGATAAATAAGGATACATTAAAGTTAAGAACTTCTGCTCAGAAAAAGACATTCCATACATAAAAATGAAAGTCACTGAAAAAATATTCATAATACTCATATTTAATAAAGGCTTCATATCAAAAATATATCTTAAAATTCCTACAAATTAATAAAAGACAAACAAAAATGGGCAAAAGATTTAGACATTTCACAGAAGAGCATATCTAGTCAGAAGGGAAGCATACAATCTAATTCCAGAAATGCAGGAGGCTGAGGCAAGAAGATCAAGATCACTGCAAATCAGCAAGGCACTAAGAAACTTAGTGAGACCCTGCAACCTTTTTTACAATACTATTAATCAGCATTCTACTGTAAGGAAGAGACATCTTTTACCTCCATTTATGTACTTATAACTTGGATATAAGCAGGGATTAGTATATTTTCATTCAACAGCTTGAGTCCTTAAATAACAGCTATCATTTATTTTGGTGCTTGAAATGGCCCAGATTTGGCCAGTGGTTAACTCCAAGCATGCTCCTGTATCCATCTAAAATGCCCAGGATTTTTTTAAAAATCATTTCCTTACTTTTTGACATAAATGTTTCAGAATCATTGTGAATCTAGCATGCCCTAGTCCTAGAATCAGCATTTTTCTAAGGAGCTACAGTCCCTTTTGGTGATTTAGAAACTCAGACTTTGGTGCAAGGAATGCTCCTTGCTCCTAGGATTATGCCTTATTGGCTTCACATAATGAATGGCATACCCTTGTCTGTTCATGTACCTTCACTAATTCTTTTGGACACCTGTACAATATTATATTAGGTTTTCTATAATAACCTATCAAAATAGTCTCTTATTAATAAACATTTGGATGATTTTTTGTTTTATTTTGTTTGCAATTACAGTATTACGGTGAAGCCCCTATACATTCACCATCATACACACGAATGAGCGTGAGGATAGACTCCCAGATGTGGAAATGTTAGGCCAAGAACTCATAAACATGTTGAATTTTGTTAGAAAATGCCAAATTGGGAGCTGGAGCAGTGGCTCAGCAGTTGGAGCACTTGCCTGGCAAACTCTAGCATCACATACACAACTAAGGACAGGAGAAACAAAAGCCAGATGCAGATGCAAAACTAAGTATTATTAAACATTCTCTCTCACTCTATTTTTTAAGACAGAGGGACAATGAAAGAGAGAGAGAGAAAGAGAGAAACAATTTTTATTTAGTTTTTCATGTGACTTTAGTTGCTCTGAGACATCACCGTATACGTGGTGCTGGGGTTTGAACACGTATACTTGCGCGTGCCAGGCGAGCGCAGTAACCACCGAGCCACCACACCGATCCCTCATTTTCACTCTTTACAAAGAAAGAAAGAAAGAAAAGAAAATGCCAAATTGAGCTACTAAAATGTTATGCCTAAAGTGTGTACATCTTTACCACATCTGAGAAAAGTTAAAAATGTTTTCCTATCCATTTTAATTGCCATTTCTCTAACTGACAATTATATTCATTTTTTATTGTAAAAGTTACAAATTTCTATCTCACTCTATCACATGTCTTTTAACTTTATAGTACTGTATATTTTACCAGTCTGATTTTTTTTTAACTTTCTTTTTAATGTAGTCAAACCTGGCGATACTTTATAGCTTCTAGACAGTACCCTGTTTTGCGTTGAAAAGAAAGCCATCATTTAATGGATTTATTCAGTTAAATATTTAATCCATCGGAGTTAAAAGTAAGACTCAAACTGCTTTCCCCAAATTAAGCTAACACATTTACTGAACATGTTGCTCCTTTCCTACTAACTGGAAATATTGCATCTGCATCAATAATAAATCCATATAATTTCAAAGGCCTGTGTCTGGATTTCTTTGTATCACTTATATATTTTTCTCTGCATCAATACATTACTGATTTTATTCCTACGATTTTATATTATAAAGGTGAGTTTCAGCTTTCTTGGTTATTTTTAAATGTTTGCTTGTTCAGGTGAGCAACAGATTCAGCTGATTAGGTTCAACATGATAATTTTTAAAATGATTTATAAACATTTCTACCAGGTAAAACAATATCCCTCACACGTATCTTTTTCTGCACCTTTCTTCATAGTTCTCAACACACACTGCTGAACTTCAGAGACAAAGATGCTGGACCTGACTGACACAGAATTATGGTATTTTCAATTTTACCAGCTCCTTTGTGTTTCTGTTTATAGTCACTCATTCATTTGCTATATGAGTGAATGAACAATGAAATTACTGTTTTTCAAAATAATAGATACAAGCTACTTAATTTCTACTTTGCTTACACCACAGATTTTAGTACTTTTCCTGTAAAATATAAAAAATAACTCTTGAAGGCACATTACAGCAAGAAATCTCAGGGAAACAGCTTAGCTTTCCTGGTGGGCAACCCAGCAGCAGCAACGCATCCATGGAGCTGAAAAGTATACATTCCTTTAAGTAACCTCTTATGAAGGGATTTATTCCAAGAAAATAATAAAGTCCACAAAAACGTGCATGCTAAAATGTTTATCCTGAGTCCTGAAAGTAGAAAAGCAGAAGTCCAGGCATGGTGGCTTTCACCTGCTATACCACCAACTTGAAAAGCTGAGGCAAGAGGACACAAGTTGGAGATGCCAGACCCAAAAACTGGGCAAGGCCCTCAGCAACTTAGTGACATCCTGTCTCAAAACTACAAAAAGGGCTGGGGAGGTGCCTCAGTAAAGCGCCCCTGGGTTCAATTCTCAGTACCAAAAACAAAAGGAAGCAACCTAAAAATTCTAAATTTACAACATTAAGCAACTGATTTTAAAAAAAATCATGAACCAATTCTATTAACATGAAGAGGTTTACAATGATCAAATACACTGCTATTTCTGCAAAAAGTTAAGCTTTTGTGTAAAAGCTTTACAAAAAGTTAAGCTTTTGTGTAAAAGCTTTGTGTAAAAGCTTTTGTGTAAAAGCTAAACATACGTTTATTACACAGTTGATATTCAACCTGTACACTCTCATTCAGCCAGTCTGCTAAATTAAGTATTCTCTGGTCATGTTTTGTGTCTACCAAACCTTCAACATTCTTGCTTCATCCAATAACATGGAAAAAAAAGATTAAGGAACAGTATACAACAAAGATGAACTGTGATTATTTACTGGTGAGCGGTTTAAGATGATTTTAAATTTTCTTCTTTTATTCATCAATATCTCCTAAAATATTTTTATGTCACACTATTATTAAATTTTGGGGGGAGGGGACTTCTCAGAAAGATCCTTAAATTTCATCCCTCCCAAATACTAACCACAATTTTAATGAATTTATCAAGAAAAATAAGTCACCTGAAATTCATTTTCACATTGGTAATATTTATTCCAATTTCATCTAAAATCAGTCTGAAAATTATTTTTCTAGAGGAATCTATAACACAACTAAAGCACACTATGTTGTATCAAAATGAATTTTCCATTTTTAAAAAGCTGTCTTTAATCATTGAAGTCTATTTTAAAACAAAACTTAAAATAGGCAAAGAATTTAACACTAAATATTATGAATTTAAAGGTCAAAAAATTTCAAATTCACATCCAAGTAAATATGCACTAGCTAACCTTTGTACTACAGTATTCTTATCATTTTTTTAGTATTTACTACTTAGTCACTTACCTATGATGTCTTCTTATCTCTGCACATTCTACTGCCATCCCAAATATAACAGCACTTGCTGGAATAACTTTCCCATACTTATCACAATTACCATTTTCACCTTTGGTCTGAAAACATAATAATAAAAATCACTACATGTGTATTAAAAAATGTGAATGACAAGCTAGGAAAATTAATAAGAAATGGGTTCAAATCCCAGCACTTAAAAAAAAAAAAAGAAAAAACTTAAAATGTAAGTAAAGATAAACACTTGAAGGAATTTTTGTATAAAAAGTATTTTCATCGCTACATTTTTTATATATAATTACAAAGGAGGGAGGGAAAGAGAAGTAAATCTACATAACATAAGACTTTTAGGTACAACTTTAATTGAAAACCAAAACTATCATTATCTACTTCAAAAATAAATTGCTTGGAATAGAATAGAAGACACTGAGACAAACCCACAAGTATTTAACCATCTGATATTTGACTAAGGGGGAAAAAATATAGCATGGAGGAAAGAGCCTGTTCAATAAATGGTGCTGGACAAACTGGACAGCCATATGCAGACAATCGAAATTAGATCCTTATTTTTTATGCTGCACAAAAATCAAATCAAAACAGATCAAAGAATTAGGAATTAAACCAGCAACTATACAATTATTAGAAGAAAAAACAGGATCGACACTCCACCACATCAGTGTAGGCACCTTCTTTCTTAATAAGACTTCCACAGTGCAAGAATTAAAGCCAAGAATCAATGAGTGGGATGTCATTAAACTGAAAAGCTTCTGCACAGCTAAGGAATTAGTCAAGAGTGTCAAGAGAGAACCTACAGAATGGGAGAAAATCATAGCCTGCTACCAATCTGACAGGGGGTAATGTTCAGAATATATAGAGAACTGAAAAAACTGAACACCAAAACCACAAACACTCCAATCAATAAATGGGCTAGGGAGCTAAACAGAAACTTCTCAACAGAGGAAGTCCAAAAAGCCAATAAATATATGATAAAATGTTCTATATCACGAGCATGTAGAGAAATGCAAATCAAAACTTCACTGAGATTCTACTTCACTCCAGTCAGAGTGGCAAAAATGAAGAATAAATGCTGGAGAGATCGTGGGGAGAAAGAAACACTAACACACTGTTGGTGGGACTGCAAACTTATACAGAACTCTGGAAAGCAGTGCAGAGACTCCTCAAAACTAGGGATACATCCACCATATGACCAGCTATCCCATGGATATTTTCCCAGAACAGCTAGAATCAGCTTATTACAGAGACATAGCTGCTTTTTACAGCAGCTCAATTTATAATAGCTAAACTATGGAACCAACCCAGATGCCCCTCACTGGATGAATGGATTCAAAAACTGTGGTACAGGGGCTGGAGTGGTGGCTCGGTGGTTACAGCACTTCAGTGACATGCAAGAGGATGTGGGTTCGAACCCTAGGCATCACATACACAATGCAGTGTCAAAGTAACAAAAGCCACATGAAACTAAATAAAATTGATTCTCTCTTTCTCACTGTCCCTCTCTCTTAAAAATAAATAAATTTAAAAAAAATTTTTAAAAGCCTGTGGTATATATATACAATGGAGTTCTACTCTGCTGTATCAGGGATGGAGTGGTGGCTCAGAGGTTACAGAGCTTGCCTGGCATGTACAAGGATACCCATTCAAACCCCAGCACCATGTATGCAACACAGGGTCAGAGCCAACAAAAGCCATGTGAAAAGCTAAATAAAATTGATTCTTTTCTAGCTCTGATTGTCTTTCTATTAAAAAAAAAAAAGAATGAAAAAACATTATCATGGCTTTTGCAGCTAAAATGATGGAAATGGAAAAACTCATGTTGAGTGAAATATCCTAAAAACAGAGAAGCTAGAGTAAAATCTAAGACAGGATTAAAGTTAGCTAAATCTAATTAATAAACCCACCAAAGTTGAAATTTCACATAAGCTGGGGAACCACAACTATGAAGATGGGGGAGAAGGGAGGCAGGGAGGGAAGGGAGAGAAAAGGGGCGTTATCAACACAGCTGAGAACACTCGACTCCCATGAGAAGCCAAACTATACTCAGGCAGGCAGAGAAACTCAGTTCAAAAATTAACATACATGTATATGCTTATTTCTATCTACAGCATGGGGGTACTACAGAGGTGACATGAGATCGGGGAATGCATGAAGGCGGGGAGATACTGGACTAGAATCAGGCTTAACTTACTTTGTCAATATCTATGTATGCATGAATATGTAATGATTCCCTCCAATATATAAGACTATGTTAAACAAATAAAAAAGAAAACAATTGCTCTCCTTTTCAGTTTTTAGCTATTTTAAATCCAAATTATTTTCTGTAAATAGCGAATTTTTATTCCATATTAATATCCTTTCATTCATAACACATGATTTTACAACTATGATTTATGACCTATAGCAGAGAATTTCAATATAAAATATAAGAATTAGTACTGCCCAGTCAGTAGCCTGGGTTCAACAATCACCTTAAAACTCTACCAGGCCAAGCCTGGAGCGGTGGCTCAGCACTTACTGCATTTGCCTGACATGCATGGGGACGCGGGTTCGAGTCCCAGCACCACATACACAACAAAGTGTCAGAGCAACGAAAACCACATGAAAAACTAAATAAAATTGATTCTCTCTCTCATTGTCCCTCTCTTTAAAAAAAAAACAAACTCTATCAAGCCAGTATCATCACTACACTCCTTTTGATAATGTGCCAATTTCAAGCAGTGAGGGCAATGAGACAGAAAGTACCTCCTTTTTACAACCAAATTCAAGAATTCCATAGGAAGTCCCTCCCCAATGTAACCTCAATTTCTGTGAATTTCTTCCTGGAGTTATTTTTTGTTTTTATACCACTTATCTGAGCACAAAATAATACACCGTATCATGTTATTACTCAAAGTTTTTGGCATGGATTTCTTTATGTACCCTGACAGTGGGAAATGTTCTTCATATTGCTTTGCAAATACTCTAGGGGTTAATAAATCTCTGCTGAAATAATGAATAAAGAATTCTTAATAAAATTTAACTGTTTTCATGTTCCTTACCTTTGGCTGCAAAAGTAAATGCTCCCATGCATGAATCAAACTCTCCACAATTCCTTCTCCAAATAAACCTGCATCGACAGTTTCGGTTACAACTAGGGACACTCTATAGAATGATTTTTTAAAGATATATGTAAGTAAAATATCATGCTATTTATATAAAGATGTCAAAGCTGAGAGAAGAGAAAAATGAAGAGTATATTATAGAAGCAGTCACATGTAAATTTTTCTAATACATTTCATTTTAGTATCCACTCTGAATTCTGAGGAAAGATGGCTCTAAGACTCTTCAGGGCCCTGTTCTCCACTGGCTCCTCCCCTTGGTTTGGGGGCAGGAGGCTGACAACCTCACCTGGTACTGCTGCCTGCTCAAGGAGTTCTCTCACTGCCTAAATCCTCAAGAGCTGTTCCTGCCCATTCCCTTTCCCAGTCCCCTTCCTTAATGTCAAACAAATGGAGTTCTAACACTCCATAAACAATGACTCCTTCCTATTCAAAACAAATTGTCTTGTCATTTTTATTGCCCTACAAATATTATTTAATGCCATTAAGAGCCTTCCCTCCCAAAAAGCGAATCGCTATCTTCTACGATGTGCTCTGCAAGTTTACCTCTTACATGTCTATGTCTCTCATCACTTCTCTTTCCTTCACAAACGCCTAGTACGTGGCCTCTGTCCATTCTTACTGGAAAATCGTACTCAAAAACACAGCTAAATAATTAGTCCCTTCTCTGAACTCCTTTAGTTCTTATTTCCAGTATCATTCATTTTTATAGTCTGAAAATAAATGAATATTCCTTAACTTCCTATCCAGATCACAATGCAGAGCATAAGGCCCCCAAGGTACCTAAACCCAATATTATACATATATACAGAAATTATTCAGTTTGTAGAATTACATGCATTTAGAATATGTAACGTATCGCAAAACATCTATCTAACATCTCAAAATCTAGAGATCCACTTAAGGTCAAAATGAATTAAGAACAGTGTCTGAAATGATATTTCTTCTTATGTCCTGATATAAAAAGCCAGTAATTTTCTACAACTTCATCTGTGAAAAAAAATACAAATTAAAGCATGTTTTGATTCATTCTACGGACTTAACTACATTCCCCCCAAACTCTTAATGCTGAAGCCCTAATCCTCGATACAACTATATTTGAAGACAGAACTTTTAGGAAGTAATTAAAGTTAAATGAAGTCATCAGGGTGGAGTCCTAATCCAATAGGTTTAGTGTCATTATCACAGAAGAGACACTAGAGATCATTCTCTCACACACAGGACTAACCACGTGAAGATGTATGAGAAAGGTGACCATCTGCAAGCCAGGAAGAGAACTCCCATCTGAAAATTTTGGTATTTGGTATTTTGTTACAGCAACTCAAGCAGACTAAGATAATTTAGGACACTAAATGGATACACACCTGCCTTAATGATCTAACAGACTTCCCTCACAAAAAACAAATACAGAGCCCATTGAAAAGAATGTAAGTACTACGCAAACATTATTGTATATGGAAGACTTAAAAATCACAATTCAAACAACAATGAAGTACAAAAAAAATCCTTCAATATAAACTGAATTTAAGTAAGACAAAGAGATAAGATAACCCAGGAAAAGTAACAAAATAAGAGATATTTTTTTTAAAACATGTTCAGGGCCTGGTAGCACATGCCTATAATCCTAGCAACTCCAGAGGCTGAGACAGGAGGATCACAAGTTCAAAGCCAGTCTCAGCACCTTAGTGAGGCCCTGTCTCAAAATAAATATAAAATGGGCTAGAGATGTGGCTCAGTGGTTAAGTGTCCCTGGGTTCAATCCCCAATACCAAAAAATAAAATAAAAAAAGAAAGAAAAAGAAACAGAATCAAACTACCAATAAAATAACAATGTTGGACAAGATGATTTTTAAATTCCTTGTAGTTCTAAATTCCATCACCCTCATGATGTGGCTCATACTGATATATACTAAAAAGCCAAGACTTATGAAATTACATTCAAACCATTTAAAGGGCACAGGCCAAAATGCATTGACAATCAATACCTAAAAAGTTCTCACTTTAAACTAGGATGTTAACATGCTAAGCACATTGAATCTAATCAGGTTTTCAGTACAATTTTTAAATAGTTATTGATTATATAGGATGTGGTCTCCATTTTTACAAATTAGAACACTGACACTAACAAAAGTTCAAGTTTATTAAATTTATTCCACAAATTTTTCTCAAGACCTTTATTTTTATGAAGCAAATGATGCTATTATGAAAATCTGCCTTTTATTAAACTATCCTATAACCACATCTTTACAAAGATTTGGCATTTCTGTTAGGTCTAGAATCTAGAAAGGTATCTTAGTTTAAAAAAATTATAAACACTAAAATCGGTTCACAATATAATACCTTTCGGGAATGTGTTTTGGAATTTCTATGTCAAGTGACTTCATATGTAGGAGTTTTATTTCTGCTTCCATCTTGTTTGCAGCCACTACATCACAGGCAAGTTCAAACATGGTCTTAGATAACTCACAGGCATACACAGAGTGTGCTCCAGCTTTTTTAGCAAACATGCTACAAAGAAAAGAAGTGCTCCATCAAAAACAAACCAACAAAAAAAATCAGTAACGATCTACTATATTTTTTCAAATTTCAATGGAATTACGATGTTTTAAACATAAGGTTTTCCTTTTATTCTTTAACACAACTATTATTCTGCATTTAAAAAATGAACATTCTTGTCTAGAAATAAATCATGACACCCAGCCTATTAAGAAGACACATGGGGGGGGGGGTGGAGCTGGAGTGGTGGCTCAGCAGTATTGAGCTTGCCTGGCATGTGCAAGTACCTGAGTATGAACCCCAGCACTACATACACAATGAAGTGTCAGAGCAATGAAAGCTACATGAAACTAAATAATATTGATTCTCTCTCTCTCTCACTGTCCCTCTCTCTCTTAAAAAAAATAAAATAAAACAAAAGAAGATGACACCCTGGGGGCTGGAGTGGCAGTTATGGCACTTACCTGGCATGCACAAGGACGAGAGTTCAAACCCCAGCACCACATACACAATGAAGTGTTGCAGCAACGAAGGACACATGAAAAACTAAATAAAACTGATTCTCCCTCTCTCACTGTCCCTCTCTCAAAAAAAAAACAAAGACACTAGCATGAAGAATACTAATAGGTTTTCTAACTTTCAACAGAATATTAGTACAAAAACAAAACACAATTTCAATAATAATCCCAAACTTTTCTTAGTTTTCTCCAACCCTTGATAAAGTAAAAGCTACAGTGAAAAACAGAAATAATAGTTGTGTGAGTAACCCTAGCAAGAGTATGAGAAGTAACTATTTTAAAATTTCAACGTTAAATTTTCTATATCTAGGAAATCTTTAATGTAAATTAATATACACATAATATAATGAAAATAATTACAACAAACCTCAGGATTCCAGTTCCTGCTCCAATGTCCAAAACACTTTTGAACCCTGCGCATACCGCCTTTTGTATTGCTGCATTATAAATCATATTCCTCTTGGTGTCATTCAGCATGATAAAGTGCCAGCGTTCTACCAGCCAGTTTGCAACACGATAAAAATTCTCCTTTGCATCGTTGAAATCAGGGTTTAATTTCACTGCTTTATGAAAATACCCGGCTGCCTCATCTCTAAAGCCCATTCTAGAATAAAACAGTGACAAAGACAAAATACATTCATCTCTATGCTAGCAATTAATGTTTTTATCCTGCCACTCACCTGGCCCTTATCCGTCCACCAAATCCTGAAGAAGGTCGGAAGTTAATTTTTCTGGAAAGCTTTTGTGGGGACTACAATCCCCATGACTTCTTTCTTGTCTGAATCCCTACTATCTGGAAAATCCTTAATGTAAATTAATATACACATAAAAATACTTAAAACATTATAACAAACATCAGAATTCCAGTTACCAGGGTACTAGTAAGTACTTCAGTACAAATTACTATTGAACTATATACAGAAGCAGCTCTTACAAGCATCCTCTACTTAACTAACCTGCTGAAACAGCAATCTGTTCTAAGCTATAAAACATACCTGTAAAACATACCTGGCTAGTGGGCCCTTCTCCAGTGTGCCTTAGGACCTTTTCTCTCAGCAACTGAGTGAAATGGTCATTAATAATCTTGGCTCAGCGGTTACAGAGCTCACTAGGCATGCACGAGGGTGCGGGTTTGAACCTCTCAGCACCATGTACACAATGAAGTACTGGAGCAATGAAAGCCACCTGAAAAACTAAATAAAACTTATTCTCTTAAAATAAAGAATCAATTTTATTTGCTGCCAGACCAGTTTATGCCAATTATACTATTAGTTACACATTTTAATCTGCCAAATCTGTATAGAACTATAATTTTATTACATAAAGTATTTTCTGTAATACCATCTTACAATGTCATGATTACTGTGTGTATAATCTACAAATACAACCAAATCCAAGAGTAACTCCCCTAACATAAACTGAAGTATAAAAGAAAACTCTGAAATTAAAATTTTGTAACTTTTACTAATTTGAATAATTATTTTAAAAAATTTTTAAACAAATTTCATTTAAATGGAAGGCTGCTAATTTGTAGAATAAGATGCCTTATCAGTGTTAATGTAAACAAACAAGCCTCAATTGACAATCTGCCTTATTTTCCTAATACTTTTTTTCTTATTCTAACTATACCAAACAACTAGAAATTATCATGTTTGTCTCCCAAAGGAATATTCATTGATTCTCTAGCCCATATTAATTAACACTGCTGCATTGCTGAGACTAATAGTATTTGATAAAAGTATTTCTTGGGAATGGAGCAGTGGCATGCATGAGGACCCAGGTTCAAACCCCAGCACCATATACACAACTAAGTATCAGAGCAATAAAAAACAGATGAAAAACTAAATAAAAATTGATTCTCTCTCTATCCCTCTCACATCTCACCCTCTTAAAAAAAAGTATATTTCTTAAACCTCTTCACTAAGTAAAACTTAATACAGCTCAACAAGGAATAAAACTAGAAACCAATTACTAGAATGTGTTAAAATGATATTTCTTTACAGAATAAAGCATTAACAGTATTTCCAAAGTAAGAATTTTCACATCATTTTATAGAAAACAATGAGCCCAGAGTATTAAGGCAAATCCCAAAAAACAGATTTTGGTTTTTTCCAGTTTTCTAACAATGAAATTTTCCATGAGGAGTTCACAAGAATTTTAATGGGGGGAAAAACTGTTCTATAGAAAAGAAGTCATATTTCACTTATAAAAACACTTATGTACACATAACAAAGTACACAATATAATGAGTCAATGTTTGCTCACTTTTTAATCAACTTACTAAGCAAACTCAACAGAGAAGCATTTTATTTTGGCAGCTGAAAATGTTTTCAATAAATAATTAACATAAACTTCAATACATCATAGCTGGGTACACATACCCACAATCCCAGCTACTGAAGAAGCTGAGGCAGTAGGACTGCAAGCTCAAGGAGAGCAACTTAGCAAGACCATCTCTCAAAATAAAAGTTATTTATAAAACATATGTCTCCATAATGAAAATAAAGTATGTATAACAATGAGCTGACTATTCAATTAATTAAACTTCTCAGAACTACACAGATTATATATTCCCTTCACCAGAGCCCTAGCACTGCTGTCCACTAAGTCAAGCAAGAAGCTCATGGGCACCAGACACAAAATTACTGATAGTTAATAGAATCAAGACACATTTAAAAGAAATTCTGTGGTCCCTTAAGAGCCTTGTAGTCCATTATGAATGATATCAAACTGTAGGGGTATATAACCTGAGTAGAGGAAGAGGCAATTAACAGCAGAATGCACAAAAATAACTAAAAGGAATATGTGAAATGAAATTCATTAATTCACTAAATTATTACAAATTTAAGCAACAGCCACTTCCCAACTTGGCAGAACCATGATCTCTCCATATTGCTTTGAAACTTTCTAATTTGAAAGCAATGTTAATCTTCATTGTATTTTCTATACTTTCTCAAAAAACTTTATACATGTGCTGGAGTACAAAAAGAGTCAACATGGCAGGTCTGACTGAAAACCTTTGAAAGGCCTGCTTACAAGGTTGGCTCTTGGCTGGCATTTGGGATTGGGACATTCCCCCTGCCCTAAATAAGAGCAGCTCACAGTACCTTAACTACTTGTACAAACAGTGTTCTTCATGGTGGATATCTGCTTTCCTTCTGGGAGTCTAGAATTTTGGTATATGTCACACAGAGAGTAGATACCTAAGTGTCCAGACACCCCAAGATAACATTGAGCATGGAATCTCTAATGCGCTTCCCCGATCAGCAACATTTCACTTATGTTACCATGACTCATTGCTAGGGGAAGGAAGCGCATCCCATGTGACTTCACTGAAGGAGTACCTTAGGAGGGCTGCAACTGGTTTCCTTCAGATTTTGCCTCACGCACTTTTTCCCTTTGCTAATTTTGCTTTATGTTCTTTCAGACCCATGACTACAACTATATGATGAGTCCTGTGAGGCTTCCTAGCAAATCAGCAAAACTGGAAATGGTCTTAAGATTCTCAAGATAGCCAGTTATTAATTTATTACTAAGTTTACCTTTTTTGCCTGCTGTGTGCAAAAATGTATTTGACTCTTTAGTATTTTTCCAACATTCAGTAAAAAGTGCTGGAAACACTGCAGGAAGAAAGGGTTTTGCTTCCAGGTTCCAGTGTGGCTCAGGGCTTCTCCAGCATCAAGCTCCTGAGGAAGCCAGCAGCATCCCTCAGGACACCACCCTACTAGGTATTTTGTAACAGAATGCCTCTGACTTGACACTTCTCCATGAGGCTTTCTTCAGGTCCCCAATGGGCTAAATTCTAGCAAATTCTAGAGAACAGATTGACAAGTTGTTTGGCAAGGCACCACAGTGACTTCTCTCCCATTCTGAACCACAGCTATGTCCTCTCTAACAAAGACTGGGTCTCAGTCCACTAGGGGAGACTTTTCCTTGAATACTCTATCCCAGGTGCAGGAATTATTATGAAGTATTAAAACTGGTACTGCAGGGTTGGAGTGGTGGCTCAGCAGTTTGAGCACTTGCCTGGCATGCCCAAGGACCTGTGTTTGGATCCCAGCACCACATATACAACTAAGTGTCACAGAAACAAAGGCCAAATGAAAAAAATAAATAAAATTAATTCTCTGTTTCTTTCTCCCTCTTCCTCTCTCCAAAAAATAAAAAACTGATATTGCATATTGTATCTGCTATTCCTATATTCTTTTGAGTTCTCTTTGCTTGTCATTAGCTAATCCATCATTACTCCAATCCTGTATTCTTTACATTAAATTTCACCTGTTCAAATTTTTGAATAATGATCCTTGATTCAGACTGATACAGAATAATCCTTAACTAGTAATATGGAAATCATTACAAACCTGAAGAGCTGTTCTCCCATACTATTGCAAATCACTTCATCATCAGGAAAGAGTTCCAAGGCCTGTTCATAACAACCAAGTAAGTCTTGTGTTCGATTGAGTGCATCAAGCTCTTCAGCCCATCTCAAGAGCGTATACTGAAAAGTTTCCTTTACAAATAAGAAAAAAAAAGTAGTCAATAAGGTGAGACTGCAGAACACTAAGTGAAGATTCCAGAGACTGGAACTTATGTAACACTGAACAATCACCTTAAGTTTCATTTAACAGTAGTAAGCACTGCTTACTGAATAAATGAATGAATTTTACATCCTACATGGCAATTATATACAGAATTAGACAACTTACCATTCTGTACACTACTTCCAGTCCTAGGTGCCACATCACTCTAGCATTTCTCTTCTTCTTTTTTTTTTTTCTTTTGTGAACACCTGTATCTCAGTTTGTCCTTGGCCCTCTTTTCTTATCCATCCCCAATGCACTAGTTATCACCTATGTGTTAATGGTGCTACATCTCCAAATAAAACCCTCTCCTCTAATCATCAGACTCATAAATACAGCTTCCTGTTAATCATCTCAACCAGACAGGCACTCAATCCCCAGCCTTCTCAAATTTAGCTTGATTCAAATATTTCTGCAGCAATCAGAACGCAAAGAACTGGTGCCAGAACACAGTGACAAACAACATAAATATTATTCCTATGCTCAGAGGCCTTAGAGAGAAAAGTCGCAAATAATTTGAAAAAGTTTAAAATGTTCTAAACTTGGGACTGGAGCGGTGGCTCAGCGGTTATGGCGTTTGCCTGGCAAGCACGAGGACCCGGGTTCAAACCCCAGAACCACATACACAACTAAGTGTTGGAGCAACTAAGGCCATGTGAAAAACTAAATAAAGTTGATTCTCTCTTTCTCTGTCTCTCTCACTGTCCCTCTCTCTTTTAAATAAAATAAAATAAAATGTTCTAAACTAGACTCACCACATTCCTCACAGGATGTAAAGTTTAGGTACCAATCACTATCAATCCATAAAGTAGCCACCTTTTAATGCTATCTTAACTCCACGTAATGTTTCAAATACAGCCAAAGCTCACTCGATATCTTCAAATTCTATCACCTCTTCTCCAACCCCACTGTTATAACCTCATTGGCTCTTATAATCACCTGCTGAATTACACCAATAGCCTCTTCACCCTAGCTTCAGGATCATCTCTGTCAAGCCATTTTCCACACTGCAACACTGTGAAAAGATGCTGGATATGGTGGAGCACACCTGCAATCTTAGCAACTGAGGCAGAAGGATCACAAATTTGAAGCCAGCCTCAGTGACTTAGCGAGACCCTAAGCAACTTAGTGAGACCCTGTCTCATAATAAAAAATAAAAAGGACTGGGGATAGAGTTCAGTGGTAAAGCATCCCCTTGGGTAAATCCCCAGTACAAAAAAAAAAACAAAAAAACAAAAAACAGCAGCACTGAAAACAGAGTAGGCTTTTGACATTTCATCTTTATCATGACATTTTAAATCAACGTCACTGACTTTATACAAAAGAATGATACCTGAAATCGAATTTGGATGGAATTCACTACAGAAACAAGGATAAGAAAGGAGATTCTAAGGTGTGAGGGGGAAACATACATTATATGAAAAGATCAGGGCCTCTACAGATAAGTAGCTTGGTGTGGCTGGCGTGTGGGTACGGGAAACACAGGGAGTAGAAGAAAATATTTTGCAAATGAGACTTTTGCTGAGAAATATGAGTATGATTCTGAAAGACTGAATACCACGGAATGCCAGGCATGGCAATACAAATATCATGTATACTTTTAAGATAAGTATTGTCCCCATTTACAGGAGAAACTAAGAAACAAAGAACTGAGGAAAGAGACCTTGGGTTGATTTATAATCGTACAGATGACTACACAGAAAGGCAAACTACCATCTCCTCCTGGAAAGACCAGCTCCTCTGGAAATTTAAGTCAATTGTAAAAGTCTAGACGCTACTGACATCTAGAGGCTAGAGAACAGGAAAGCTGCTAAAACATCCTACAATGCACAGGACAGCCCTGATCAAATTATCCCATCCAAAACGTTAGTACGGTTGAGAATGAGAAACCCTGAGTTAAATAAAGCAAATTAGCTTGCAGCTGAAAACTGAATAGGAAATTAAAGTTAAATCCTTTTATCACAATTTAGATTCTGAAACCACTTGGGAAAAAAACGAACAGTATTTCAACAGAGCAACTACTGCAAATAAATACTGAAATTTAAAGATGCATCATCAAATAATGATTATTTAGGGTTGATTACACACTTTATTCAACAAGAGACTCACAGTATTCCTTCTGCACACAAATGCAAAGGTTCCAGAGCAGAGGCAGGTTTAAATTGGATAAAAGGTGAGAGAGAAATCACCTGAGGCCTCATTTACAATTCGAGATCTTGGAAATTTTAAGTGAGATGAATGTTTTGAAACAGGGAAGTGACATCGTTTGACTTTTGTTACGAAAAGCTGGCTGTGTCGAGACCCTGCACGAAGGAACCCGGTAGAGAATGCACTGTTAACAGTCTGCAGGTGGTGGATCCTTGAACCGGGGTAGTAAATGACGACAGTGAAAAGCGAAAGGATTCTGGACATAACTTTGAAGATGGAGCCGACAGGATTTTCTGTTGACATGTTATGGATATGAATAAAATTAAGAATGCAAAGGTGAACAGTAAATACTAAGAACAACCACCAGGCACCCAGGACCCTTCACCCCGTCCGCCGATTTTTGGCTGTGTTTCGTGTTTCTGCTTTTAACCCTCTTAGAAGAACGGAGGACATGCGAGGAAGTGAAAGGCGAGACCTCACCTTCACGTCGTCTTTCAGCTCCGGCGCCAGGCTGAGCACCAGGAGGTAATGGGCATAGGCAGTGCCGAAGTCCTGGGCGCCCAGACAATGCTCTGCGCTCTGCAAGGACCGCGACACCAGCTCATCTCGGCCAGCAGCGCCGGCGCCCACCCCGGCGCCCCGGCGACACCTGGGCCGCGAGTTCGGCATTACTGAGTCACTGCTTGTGCGACCGCTGGGAAGATGACTGTGTAAAGAGAATCAGAAAACTCTCTCAATGATACTTTCACGTGACTGCAGCTGGACAGAGTGGGAAAAAAAAAAAGTTACCCCTGCGCCGCAGCGGAACGCGCCCACCTGCGCCCAAGCGGAAGCTCTGCCCTCTAACGGCCGGGCAAGAAGCGCACGCAGAGTATCCCGCGACGCACACGGAGCAACTGCAGACTCCGACGAACGCCGCGCGCAAAGAGGACGTCAGCGCGCACGACGTGGGGCGTCCCCGCCCGCCCCCTCCCGTAGGCGGGGAAAAGCGGGGTGGCAAGTGCGCGTGCGCGAGCGCCGACCGGGCGACGCGAGGCTACCCCGCCCCACCCCTTTCACTCCCGGGCAAAGGAGCACTGTGTGTAGCTCTTTCCTTCCTTCTGGGAAAGTGTGGTAAGACCCTATTATGCACTTCCATTGTACGCGGAGCTGATACCGCCGGCGAGAGATGGGCTGGCCTTTGTGCTAATGCTTAATAAGCCATGTTAGGTAGTGAGGCACCACAACTCCCAGTCGCAAGACGGGAAAGCGCGCGAGATAAAAGCGCATTGCCTGTGGTAGAGAAAGTTCTTCCACCAACATGCTTTTTTTTTTTTTTTTTTTTTTTTTTAAGAGAGAGGGACAGTGAGAGAGACAGAGAAAGAGAGAAACAACCTTATTTAGTTTTTCACATGGCCTTCGTTGCTCCAACACTTAGTTGTGTACGTGGTGCTGGGGTTTGAACCCAGGTCCTTGTGCCTGCCAAGCAAGTGCCAAAACCACTGAGCCACCGCTCCAGCCTCACCAACATGCTTTTAAAGCACTTTCACAAACCCCTAAGAGGTGGACATACCCCCTAAGAGGTGGATTACACTTGTCTTAGAGAAAGAAAAGGTGAATTTTGAGAAGTAACTTGCCCAAGATCACACAACCTTAGTGGCATAGGCACAGCACAAATCTGTTCCCTGACTGAAGGGGAAAGAGGCTGAAAAAGAGGGTAAGAGGCACAGAAAGAAAGGTCCCAGACCTCAACAGATCAAGGAGATGTATTGAAATAGTTGCAGGGACACACACACACACTTTCCAAGTGGAAAATGGCCACTGGCTTTCAGATAGGTGATCTTTTGTGGGCTGATTGGGGTTGGGGCTCACAGCAGGAATTTTTCTGGATAAACTGCATTTTTCAGTAGGGTAGCTATCAGACTGAGTTTTTCAGTAGGGTGGGGATCCTCTGGTTAGGGCCCTGGAGGAAATCAATTCCAACGAGGGCCTGAATCTATAGATTTCAAAACAGTGAATAAGGAGTTTGCTGCCTGGGTGAGTGGCTTCTGGTAATTTTCCATATCCATCATTCCAGGCTCTAAAGGGGTGTAATGAGTTGGGTTGATGATATCAAATTTTTATCCAGCTAGTGGGTAAACAGATAAGTATTAATTCTGCCTAGGAAGGAGATTCCCTGGTTATAATTGAAGCAGCCAGAGAGGTGATAGGAGATAACTTGCTCTAGCTGGAAGCAGGGTCTTACAGGGAAATTTTAATAAGAGTTTGGTGGGTTGTCACAGTGGGATTGGAGATATCCCATACTGTGGTTGACACCTCAGGGAAGAGAGATGACAGGGAGAGTAGAGGGCAAGGAAATGGCATGAGAGGATAAAGGCGTGTCCGGGGCTAAGGTGGGTATTGAAATGAATGGAGGAGGGGCTGGAGTGGTTCTCGGTGGTTGGAGCACTTGCCTGGCATGCACAAGGACCCGGGTTCAAACCCCAGCACCACATACACAACTAAGTGTCAGAGAAACAAAGGGCAGATGAAAAACTAAATAAAATGGATTCTCTCTCCCTCATACTTTCCTCTCTTTAAAAAAAAAAAATGGGAGCTGGAGCAGCGGCCTTGCCCGGCATGCGCAAGTACACAGGTTCAAACCCCAACACCCACGTACACAACTAAGTGTCAGAGCAACGAAAGCCATGTGACAAACTCAATAAAAATTGATTCTCTTGATTCTCTCTCTCTCTCGCTCTCTCTCTCTCTCTCTCTCTTTAAAAAAATAATGGAGACATTGAATTTAGTTAGCCTGTTCCTGCCAAGAATAGGAGTTGGTCATCTATGTGTGACTGGGACCTTCCATTCAGGCAGCCAAAAACAAAAGGGTTTTGGCCCAAGGTTTTAGTCTGGGCTGATGGAATCCCATTCTCGGAGGTCCCTATTTTCTATCCACCTACAGATAATCTATCTCCTGCCTCAATTCCCCTCTGAAGAGGTCCTTGACTGCCTTTGCGGGGGGAAAGGGCAATGACCAAGCTTGCTTCATGCTCGCAGTGGAGCGTTGGCTGTGGCAGTCAGGGAAACTCTCCAAAGAGTCTATCTGGGGGAACTCAGTAGTGTTGAGAGGCAGCTGCACAGAGGGTCATACTTCCATGACAACCTGGCGCTTAATGGACTCTAGGCATCTCATGCATCAGGCAGTCCAGATGCCATGATGGTGGCAGTTGGCAGATGACTGGACATGCTGAACATGGGGGAGGAATCATGCTAGAACAATGAATAATGCAACAAAACATTATTTTCTGCAAGCAATTAGTTCAAAACAATCAGTGTATCAGTCAATTTTGAAGACCATGAAGACAGTAACTTGTTAGAGCTTAGGGTGCGGTCTGACATGTCATATACTTGTGAGTGGAGAACATTCCTGGCTTTAGAAACATTAGTAGAGTTGCTAGGAACACGTTTAATTTTCATAATAGCACAGGTGTACCTTGAGTTGTGGAATGCCATCTGATTTCCATCAGGTAGCTTAGATATTAGAACTAAACAGTCATACCAGTGAAAATCAGATTGAGTTTACCCACCTATGAAGTTAGGGAAATTTGTGGATCTAAAACTGACTTTGAACAAACTTGTGACTCTGGTAGTGTCTTCTGTAAGCTTTTCTTTGTAATCTTCCAGTTTTATTTGCCTGTGGGAGAAATGACACAAGTGTACATTTTGAGTTACAGTAAAAGAATCAGTGTCAAATGGTGTAGCCGGAAGAAACGAGCGTGCAGCGTGAACATGGGAAAGCAAAAGAAAGCAAGGAAGTATGCGACCGTGAAGCAAATGCTTAGTCTCAGAGATGAGAGGCTCAAAGAAAAGGATAGATTAAAACCTAAAAAGAAACAAGACAAAGATCCCAGTGCACTGAAGGAAAGAGAAGTCCCCTAACACCCTTCCTGCTTATTCTTCCAATATAATACACAGCTGGGCCCACCTTATATCCTGGTTGATACCAACTTTATCAATTTTTCCATTAAAGCCAAACTGGACTTAGTACAGTCAATGATGGACTGTCTGTATGCCAAGTGTATCCCTTGTATAACTGATTGTGTAATGGCTGAAATTGAGAAATTGGGGCAGAAGTATC